>VZRJ01001817.1:675244-739893 GCA_013397565.1 Ptilonorhynchus violaceus | reverse complement strand
GCACCCGAGCATCGCCCGTCGCCTCTGGCCAGCGCTCCGTCCTCTGAATCCAGCCGGGGAAGCCCCCGGTGTGTGTCCCTCAATTTCACTGGGTGCTTCTGTCTGTCTTTTTTAAATTTATTTATTTTTATGTGTGTGTGTGTGTTTATCGTTCATCTGCAAAGCGCACACGGTCAGTTGCACTGGGGTTCTGACGAAGCCTGCCCGCTGCTGATGAGCGTCTGCCTTCCATTTCTGAGGGTGATAAAACACAAATTTGTCAAATGCTCCCCCCAAACTGCAAGAAACAAGAAACAGAAAGAGACGATAAAGAAATACACTGAGTAAATTTCAAGACCCAGTAGTTTACAAAACAAAATCTGTTTCTCGTCAATTTCTGCTGTCAATTTCACTTCGTTGGGTGATGTGTGCTTTGTATGCTGCTCTGATTTTAGTGTGTGATCAGCTTCTGCAGTGTTTTCCTACTGCCGTCTAATCAGTATCTTATTCTTTGGGAATAAATTGTCTCATTACATTTTATATTAACAAGATTATATCCCAGGCACAAACCAATTCGAAGCAAAATGATGCAGAGGATCCTTTTTGGTGTAAGATAAATGTCAGCAGACTCGTGAAACATTTAAAGCTTACAGTAGATTATCACAGATGTCTTATTTCAGTAAGGAATGCTGGAGAGTCTTAAGAAATAAAAGGTGCCATGTTTGTCTTTATTTTCCTGGTTCTGCTGCTATGCAGCCATAATGCTATTAAAGGGACCTCTGTTACTTTTGATATTTATATAAGAAGTCATTTACTCATATTCACATTCTAATGTGTTTCTTTGTAGTGTGACAATTTGAAAAGTCAATCAACTGGTATTATGCAACACAACTTTACGCTAATTCTTGTAATAGTTTTGATAACATCAGTAATGAATGATAATGTGTATTGTGGTTTATACAAGAATTTTCCAAGAGCAAAAGTAACATTTTCCATAGTGATGCAGAATTGCTTGGTAGCATGTTAATTATGGAACTACATATAACAGACCTCGCTGTCTTCTCTGGCTGCTGCATCCGATTTTTCATAATACAGTAGACAAGAAACTAAAGAGATAAGTATTTCTTGATAAATGTATCTTCTGGACTTCCACAGCTGTAACATTTTTCTTTGCTTTTTCTTCATTCTCTGTATTTGTGGTATTATTTCCTGCTCTTCTAGATCTTGATCCTATAGTAAACTGTATGGCTAAAAACATCTGCCTGCAAACAGTTTGGGGTCTTGTATCCAGAATCTTAGGAAATTAGTCACCCGTGAGACTTAATAGCATCATAACTCACCTTCCACTGCAGGTGGCAAGTTCATTAGTGCCTAACCTCAGATTTGCTTGGTCAACATCACCTGTCTGGACGTCTCTTTGTGCCCCCAAACCATGAAGCCGTTTGGAGTCATAACTCCAGCTCACATCCTGAAGCAGCTTTTGCAGTTTAGACAAGAGGCCGTTGGTGTTGGTGACAGAGCCTGACCCTGCAGCCCTGTTGAGAAGCCCCAGTACCTGTCAGCCCTGGCACCAACAGAGCAGGGACAGGGCAGGAGGGCAGGGGAGATGTGCCCAGCACGTGCTCTTAGTGAGTCCCTACGGAGCAGGGCTGTGGCAGAGGAGCTGTTTGTGTGCGCATGTGCTCGCTTACGTTTTGGTTGATGTTTGGGCGTTTAAAATGCACGAGAATAGTTCAAAATTGCTACAACTGATTCATCACAGGCACTTGAAAATACAGCTTTTTTGTGTGCAGAAATGATTCACTCCTGTTAAAAATACTCCACTTAACAGCAGAATAATGGCTTGGGTACATGTCTGTATGTACCCACTAGTTAATAGTTTTGGAGCTATTTCCCTTTTTTTGAGGAGGAGTAGGAGAAGCAACTTCCTCTTAAGATGAATGTGCTTTAGATGCATAACTCCAGCAATCTTAGGATTCTGAGAGAAGAAACACATTTTCTTCTGACCTGTTTAGCGACACTACAGTTCTCAGGTTCTTCGTTCTTCCTTTCCTCTGTGGTTTGTCCTTGGCTTGTTTACATGACTCCTTGCTGGGGATAAAGGTAAGCTTTTAATTTCCAAGTCGGTGTAGCTAGAGCTGAGGTGATAACACGATCTGCCTCAACTTTTTTAAAGCTTTGGTGAAAGTCATCTAGTTATGCTGAGAATAAGACAGGGAAGAGAAATAATTTTTCCACTATTTTTTTCTGTGCCAGCTAAAGACAAGTATTAGCAACTGCATAAAACTAAACAAATCCAAAGAAATAGAGACAGTTGCTGTAGGTTGGCTACAAAGGTTTTGTCAGTGCTTTATCTGAAGTGTGCAGTGTTCTTTCCTCCCTATGCTCCCACATCTGCCTGCAGCAATCCTGACATTTATCCAGCCTTTCCCAAGTAAGAGATGAGGCACAGAGGTGTGTGGTTAGCAAACTGCCTTGCAGATGCTGTAGCTGTGTTGTGGCCAGTCTAGTAGAGTGGCTAATACACAGGAAAAACTGTCTGAAGGGTGATTAGAAACAAAATAGCTTCCTAATTCTGTCTTGTGCCAGACAGTCTCTTCAGCCTCCTCTGTCTGAGCTCCAAAAAAGACATTGCTTAAGTCTGAGCTCCAAAAAAGACACTGTCATTAAGTACTAAATGACAGAACTTCTGGTAATAATTCTGTGCACTTTTCAAATTAAATGTTCTCATTTTAGCAAATATTGTCAACTGTGTTTCACAAGTGAGTTTACAGAAGGTTGAGAGTTGAGCTTTAAGCAGAAGGGCCCTCCAGCACACACCCTTCCTTGACAGAAGAGGTATTTGTACATCACAGTCTAACTGGCAGTTAATAAGCTTTTAAAGGTAGTAAGCTGCATTTTTCAAACTATAGTTGATTTCGCTTAGCTTTTGTTCTTAAGGGTCTGGTTAGGCAGCTACAAGAGAATGTAGCTGTTGCTAAGGTTAGTCTGGGTTTAAAAATAAACAAATAGCTAAAAATAGCTATGTCAATTACCTAGAGGCTGGATTCTAGATGTATAGAAATTCCAAGTGTCAAACAAACAGAAGATAATATTTACTTCTTGTAAGAATTACCACTAAATTTACAAAATGCAACACTGAACGTTTTCAATGAAAATCAGAATATCAGTTTTTACAGGTATCTGTACATAGAAGTTTTTCTGATAAAAGTGAAAAATATTTAACTTATTATTTTTCATTTTTGAAAAGGACGTATTCCATGCCAGTACTGACACTTGGCCTGGAGCTCCATGTGGTGAATTTCAGATGTTGCAGATGAGTCTCCCACACCTATGTAAATTTCTTTACCTCATTGAAAACAGCAAAATCTTCATTCACACAGCTGTCCACAAGATACAACAACTGAGAATAGGTTTTCCCTGCTGTGTAGGGTTTTCCTACTTTTTCTCTACTTCATCCTTCTTAAAACACTTACTTGCAAATCCCTCTCAGTTTTTTATTACTACTTAAATTTATCTATATGTTCTGCACTGTGTTTGTGTAAACTGGATTAGAGATGCTTAATATCTGAATCCTTACTATGTTCTTTTATTTCTGAGATACTATGTGTAAGCATATTTTAAAGCAGATAATCATGAATTTGTCTCAAATGTCAGTTTAGGAAAGTCTCTTGTGCAGGCCACAGGCTAGTAGTAGGCTGGGAGTTGTTTCTCAGTTGTTTTGCTAGTTTGCATTAAGTGTGTGTAATTCTAGTAGTACTTTGAAGGAGGAGGGGGAGGAAGTGTTGTGTCCATTGATGAGAGTTTGGAAACGATTCAGAATTCAGGTGCCTTCATTGCTAAGAGGAAGGTGGAGGAATTTCCTCATCTTATGTTTATTCTCCATAGCCAGAAACCCAAGGATGAGTGTTGTTTTACTAGAGGAGTGCTTTAAGCCCAATACAGGCTTTAATTCAGGTTTCAATGGATGTTTTAATTTATCCAATTTTATATGTTTATGAATTTGGGGTTTTTTAGTACCACTGTGGGCTGATTCTGTTTCTTTCACATCATTTACCATCCTGAAATACCTCTGTAACCCTAATAGTACACACAGGAGCTTGAGGACTTGTGTTTTATTACACTTATGCCAAATTTGTAAAGAGTTGCACATTATAGAAAGAGAAGAATATTTTTTTTAATACAGAGAAAAGTATTTATGTGAAGAAAAACCAAGATGAGAATGTGAAGGCATAGTTGTTTCCCTGTCTGTTAGTTCCAGTAGCAAACCAGAAAACAGGGGCAGCTGAAAAAGACAGATGCAAGTGCTGCTTTCAGATTATCTGAAAACTGAGGGTATAGCGTAAACTCTTAGAGCAGGACACAATGTCCTACTTCTGTGTGGTGCTCCTGCATTCAATTAAAGCTTTGTCATTGTTCATTTCAGTGGTCCCAGATCTTGACAGATAGAGCAGACATTGGCAAACTACAGCTTATTAGTTGCTTATGGATCCTGCAAGTCATCCTGGCATTCTGGCGCTTTTGCAACTCCATTTAATTTTCTCCTTGAAGTTATCAGTGACATTAGAAATGGAGGTTGGCAGATACTCCATGTGGGTGGTTCTTACTGCACTTGTTTTGTTCAGTCATTGCTTATAATTCTGTTTAAGAGCTCTGTGCTGTTCTCATCCATCACAATATCTCAGTGTCTTATTTTCCATCTTTCCTTTCTGTATGGCTTACCCATTTTCCATTCCTTTTATCAGGCTATGCAGATTGTCAGTCTGTTACCACCAATATTGTGGTCACTGTTTTTTGGCAGGAGAGACCTGTGGTGGCATGAATGACCTCATGAAGATGTTGTCAGCTGAATCCTTAAGAAGGAACTACTGATGTTAAATATTACGACACTTCCCTATTTTTTGTCAATGTGGGGAGGTTCTGCTGCATTACCAGTTTAAGGAGTGACAGGATAAAAGAAAAGAGGATTTAACAGAAATATGTTCTCTTCATGTATAAATGTGTTAATATATTGAATATGTTAGAAAAGCTGCATAAAAGTAATCAAATTAAAAACTTGTATTTAGACATTTAACATGAAATATAAAAATATCTTTCAGTACATAAAGCTATATTGACCTTTTTCAAATGTGGGTTGTAATAAATTTACTTCATAAAATAATTTTAAGATCTGAGGCAAATATACTTTCATATATTTTCAAGAAATAAGGCACATTCTCAGAATAGATGTTTACGCTCAGGAAATGACCCCAGAACCAAGAGATAGCAGCACTTCTCAAAGAATCTTGAGCTGAAGGCTGGTATCCTGCTTTTGGGAATGTGTTCGAGGGTCTCTAACAGATGGGATCCCCTCTGTTGGCATAGGACACTTAGGTCTGCTGAGTCACTTGTTGATGCAGCAGTAAACACAGGCAAAGAGTAGGATGGATACAAGTGACAGTAATAAGATTTCACAGAGAAAAGAGATCTCTGCATCTTGAGGATTCTTTCAGGAAAGAAAAATTCTGCTGTAAACCACACTTTTAATTCACAATCACCTTTTTACTTAACTTTGTAAAAATATGCTGAATAGTATAATTAGCTGGAAAAGTACTGCTTTGTTGCTAGAATAGGTGCAACAATAGGAGAGATGAAAAACTAAAATGTTTAAAGAGAAGAGCACTAAATTCTTTTACTTCACAGAATAAACAGACATAGCCAAGTATAAAATATTTCCTGTCTCATGCATTATGAGCTATACACACACATACAAATGTGCATGCTGAAGAACAGTAAGCATAAGGAGATTGAAGTTGAGAAGTCTTTTCCTTTTGTGATTTCTGAGGCACACGTACATGCTAATGAAAGTGCAACTAGTAATAAGTTATGTATGATGTAGTTTGAAATTTGCAACTTGTTATCAATACCGCCAGTGAAAAAACAGGGAATTTTGAAAGGTTGACGTCCTTGTTTAAAGTGGATCAGCAGCTCTTTTTACTGTCTTAGATAACACTTTAAATCATGTCTTTAATAGGTTTGTGTTGGTAGTCATGAGGCAGACTGTTGAAAAGGTGAGTCAGTTCTTTGCTGGTTTAATTGCTCACCTTTTGAAATTTAGGTAAGAGAATCAATTGCTTGTGAATGTTAGAATTCTGAATAAATTACTGGAATAGGAAGACCTGCTTTTATTTTCCTGTCTACTTCTGGGCATTCACATCCTGGTCTCAATCTGTGAATGAGCCTATGCTGTTCTGTCCAGCATTCAACACCACTGGTAGAGTTTGTTTTCTAACAAATTCCATTATGAAAACAGGAAAACAACAAAACAAAAGGACTTTCTGTTCAATGCCAGAATTTATTTCAGAATTTCATCTTTCTTTCTCTTACTTTCTGGAAATAACCCTATTCAATTTTAATAATAACTAATTCCCTTCCAGACTGGGTCTGATAATCACATAGCCTAGTCATCAAGGAGCTGGGATATTCTGTTTCATAGATAATCTCCCTCCAACAACCTTTCAGCAATCCTGCTTACATTGTGAATCACTCCAGTATCAGTTCCTCAGAGCTTCCCAGAACAACAGTGTGGGTTTGAGGTCTCAGTCAGCACTGTGTCACTCTATTTTTGTGAGATGACCTTGGAAATCTTTTAGACAATCTGTCTTGCAGGCAGTTTTCATTTTCGTGTGTGCAGTTGTATGGTGTGTTAATTTGTGGGGACTGACTTTCTGCTTTGCCGCTCGCATTGCTGTTCCTTTCCTGTTTCGTGCAGTGACGTCCTTTCACTAAATTAAGCCCTTTTCTTCAGCCTTTCTCACTTGTTGCTCCTTCCCAGGAGGATTAGAAGTAGACACAGAAAGTCATGAGACCTAAACTGTCTGTTCTGGTTCCAGTGGTTACCTTGCACCGTTATCTTAGTGTGACCATCAAGGGGCACTGATCATGTAAATCTCTAGAAATACTCACAACTCTCACAGAGTTCTCAAAAATACAAGTAGCTTTTAAACTGACTGACCTCAAAGGAGAGGGCAAGGACTGACTCAGTATTTTGGAAATGGTTGTGGAAAAAACAGTGGACAAGTTAAAATGATAAAATAATTGTGTACCATCTGAAATTGACTGTTGAGGATTTGCACTCTCTGCTTATCTCAGCTGTTATAAAATTTCTGCCTATTCAATTGGAATGAGTGGAAAAAATACTTTAAGAAAAGAGACTTTCAGCTATTACTGGTTACTGTAAAAAGCTTACTGGTAGATTGATCCTGGGGAGAGATTTCTGTCTGAATGTGGGAGCTCAGTGGGACAGATAATCTGGAGTGATTAAACTTTTTAGAACAGGTGAAAGGTTGGCAGACAGATATATATTTATCCTGCCAGTAAAAATTACTGCCAAGCCATCATTGTTCTATAGCTAATTTGGAAACAAATTATTTAGAATATAGATATATATACATCCAAGAGAAATCTTTGCTGTTTTACAGTCTTATAATAATGTGCACTTAAAACTCAGAAAACCCCAGCAACTGGATTCTGATAGAAAAGAATCACTCAATAATCTTTATAAAATAATAATAATAATAATAATAAAGGCAAGCAGGAAGGCACAACACACACTTACTTAAGAAATTTACATGCAAATTCATTAATAAATGCTCTAAATAGTAAACTCTTGGCTGCCTTGCTCTAAGAGGCAACAAGAATTGAAGGGGAGAAAAAAATCAACTAAAATGTAAAACAAAGGAAAAAGTACACACAGAGATCGAGTTCTAATTTAAGTTTGGTGTTTTGGTTCGTGTTTTTACTGTCTCAGTTTGCCGCGATTTAAACCCCGTTGGAGTCACGTCTCCTTTGCTACTTTGTTTCCACTTGTTGCTCCTTGTGGTGCATCGGAATTAGCGAGGAACTAACCCGCTACAGAGTAACATTTTGTTGAACGGGGCTTTTCTCAGCTTCCAAAAACATCAGCCGTGTAACAAGTGTTCAGTTAGTTTTGAAAATACATATTTAATTTTATTTCTTTTAAAAAAATATTTCAGGCATATGGCTCTGGTTGTGACATTGTTATTCTGGCAAATGACTTTGAATGTGTGCAAATTATTCCCGGTGCTAAACATGGAAACATCCAGGTCAGCTGTGTGGAGTGCTCCCAACGACAAGGCAGGGTAAGGATTTTAATAAACCTATATAGAATTTTTTAGAATTTGAATACTCTAAATTAAATAATTAAAAAGCAACATAATACATTAATGGAGTTAAAAAGTAATTTCACTACAAAGATCATGGTTTACTGATCTCTATTTTTCTGTGTAACACTTGTGTTACTCTGAGAATTCTTTCAGCTTATTAGTAATTTGGGGGAGAGAAGAGGGTAGAGGAAGCGGGAGACATCTTGTAACAATGGGTTTTATTCCTTTCCAGGACCTGCAATAACAGGTCTATTTCTGTGTCCTGAAGTAATGAATTTGAAATACTTTTTTTTTTAGAAAAGCTTCAGGATATTTAATGTGTTTAGAAGTGCTACAGTATGAGCTGTCATAACTGCATGGCCCCTTGACTTGATGTATGGTTTCATTTTTAATCCCTAAACAATGCTAAAGAGACAGTTTAGAAAGCAGAAGCAAAAAATACTTTCTAGGAGTTATGGTAGCGTACTGAGGCAATTTTGTTTGTCAGTTGTCACTGCTGACTAGAATTACCTAGCTAAAAGTTGGTAGCAGTACTGAGGAAGCCCTGGATAGGATTTGGGCAGGTTTAGCTGGCAGGGCTCCTGAATTTCAGCAGTGCGGTCCCAGTAAGAGTGGAAGAGATTCCAGCTGCAGAGATGGTCCCTGTGAGATCACCACAACCCCCTGGGTGGTTCTGCATTCAGGACTCTGAACTCACAGTCTGTTCTTTACTCTGGGAGTGACTGTGGTTGCAACCTTCTCTCCCCCTCCCCCCCAAGGAAGAAATAAGATTTCATAATAAATGTCGTGAAACTTTTACATCATTTCTGTATTGAGGAAACCAGATCCTGAATGGGAAGGACTTAAACAGTTGTTCTTTTAAAAATATTTTAAAGATGAAAGAGGGATTTTTAAGATAGTCCAAAGTGCTTATAAGCATATAAATATTAGGACAGGCCCAGATAAATACGTGATAAAGACTATTTTTTGTTTAGAGTTTTCTGTGAAATAAGTGGCTGAAAGAAACTAAGGGGTTCAGTAGTGTATGTACTTCAATTTTTCTGTTTACCATTTATCTCCTCAAAATATATTTAAATGTTAAAAATAGAATTACATTTCTTTCTGCTCCTTGTAACTATTATTTAGTGATTTAGTGATACAACATGGAATCTAGAGGCACAGACACTAATAATTAATGCATTAGTTAGCTGTGAAGTACACAGAACATGAGCAGAAGCAGGGAAGGCATCAGCTTTCCCTTATGCATTAAGAGCAGTTGCCCTAGAAGAATATACTACATCTGAGTGACTGGGTTTGTGCCATTGTACAAGATGTCTGCCCTGCTTAGGGTTAAAATTTTAAAGGTGGGCTTGTTCAGAAGTGTGAATTTCTCAACTGCCTTAAGAAAATATACCTATAACACAGTTAATTACATTTGTATTAATGTCACTTTTTCCGGACAATGGCACATAGAAGAGGTACTGGAAATTCTTTAGCTATTTTGGTATACTGAGGAGCACTTATTCCACTTACTTCCTAACCTTCCATTTTGAGTCTTCAACGTTTTTTTTTCCCCCCAGATTGCAGCATCATATGGAAATGCTGTTTGCATTTTTGAACCACTTGGTATAAATTCTCATAAAAGAAATTGTGTAAGTATGTATTTCATAATTGTAATTCAGTTTAGGCTCTTAGAAGAGGCAAAAGTCTGTCTGCCAGTTATTATTACTGTAGTATGTTGGCACACAAAAGACTAATAGATAAACATCTTCCACCACTCATAATAAATTTGGGTGGGCAGACTCTTCTACTGCACGAATTGAACTGTGGACTGCACTGCTCCTAAGTTCACAACATCTTGTTCTTGAATCTCCTACTAGAGTGACATGGTGACAAGTTAGTATTTCTTATTTGAAGAGGTTGTCAGAGATGCAGCACAGAAATACAACACAGACTTGTTTAGTGCTTCCAGACTTGTTTTAACAGCACAGCCATGGCTGAGCACTCGAGCATTAAGGGTGTTCTCAAGCAGGTTTCCCAATCTTTGTGGCATCTCTACTGCCATCCCTTATGTTCCTGTAAATCTGTGACCTCAGTAGTTTGAAGTAATCTACAGAGATATTCGTATGTGGGACAGGTCCAGATCTGGTTTGCAGGGCACACTGGGATGCATTTAAATTTTATAAAACAATTTAAAAATGTATTAAAACTGGATTAGCAATCTACCACTGAATATTTTTGCAACAAGCTTAATAGCAATTTCATCTTTCATAGAAAGAAATACCAATACGTTTATGCTTTGCTGTTGATGTGAGAATTAATCCTTTACTGTTTTTAAACTACAGCAACTGAAATGTCAGTGGCTAAAAACTGGGCAATTCTTCCTCAGTTCTGTGACTTACAACCTGGCCTGGGATCCTCAAGGTAATGCACAGTTTGAGAAGTATTTGTTCAACATTTGTAGTTAGAATGACTCGAACACAAAATATTTTTATTGTAATAAAGTGAGAGCATGAATATGGAAATTTTAAATTACCTGTTCTTAGGCAGTGTTGCATAAAATGTGAGGCTCCAGTTAACATTTGTGAAGATGCTGTGCCAAGTGTTTGAGTTTCTTATGCAAGATCTTAGTTTGGGAATCACAGTTAAGTTGTTAAAGGACTTGTATTACCACTCATAATCATTTAAACAGGATTTTAGCACAGCGGTGTGCCCAAACACAGATCTTTATAAGACGTTTGTGTATTTGAGATGTGAATACCTACTAAGCATCTGCAACGTTCATTAGGTAAATATGATTCTATGATTCAAAGTCACAAAAAAACCTTGGTGGTATTTCTTTAAAGGTTTTATAAATTCAATGATGTTTTAATAAAACCAGCTGTGTAAGATGACAGAATACCCTATCACATTTAAAATGGACTTGATAAAGTTTAGCTTTCAACCTGTTTTGAATAATTCACAACAAAATACGAACACAGGCTTAATCTTTCAATATACCTTCCTCATCTTGGTTTCACAGCTTTGTTATTGCTCACTTTCAGGCAACAGGTTGCTGACAGCAACTGACTTTTTGCAGTTGTGGGCCCCTCCATCTAATGACATTCTAGAAGAAGATGAAGATGATGATGCCAACAGTCAGATCAAAGATGATAAAGTTCTCCCAGTTCTAAATGACTGGAAATGTGTCTGGCAGTGCAAGTGAGATAATTTTTATTTTAAGACAAATTGTAATGCTACCTCACATATCAACAATATCTTCTCTCCAAAACTATATTTTAAAATGTGCTTTTAAATACCATAAAACTCAAACAACAAAGTTAGTCCAAGTTAAAAATCCTCACTCCTGTTGGATCTAACCTGGGCTTGCTGTACTTAAACCAATTTTTAATGAGTTGTTTTTCTGTAAAAACATGAAAATACTATTTTGTTTCATTACAGCAAATATTTTTATGCTTCTGCTATTTGTAAAGTATGCTTAAAGCAACAACTATAAAATACTAATATATTTCATTTAAATGATGAACAGTAATACTGAATCAACTGAATGCCTCTGGAATAATATTACAGAATAAATAGACCTTACTTAATTTACTCTTCTGTTCTGTAGAACTGCAACATCAGTACATTTGATGTCATGGTCTCCTGATGGTGAATATTTTGCAACAGCTGGGAAGGTAAGGAGAAAAAAGAATAAATAAGTAAGTTTTTGCAATATTTTGCATTTGTTTGACAAAAGTAAGTAATATGAATAGTCCTGGACCATACACTCTATTGTAGCCTAAGCAAAGGTAAATTATGGTCTCATGTATAATGCTGTATTTTTGTGTAATTCCATGAATTTCAGCAACAAGAAATTTGACTTAGCGGTATACTCTTACTGAATACTTGAATGACAGTGATACAGACTTGTATGTGTATATATATATATTTTTTTAGATTAAGTATAATTAGATGAATTTTCAGATATACATAAACAGATTTTTCTACTTCTGTTGAAAGTAATGAGATCATTATGATAGAACACACACTTTTAAATTGGTAAAATATGCACGTCTGGATTAATTAGTGAATTCTGGGTTCAATTTTAAGTTCTATTTCGGTTTGCAATGCTTTTTGTCAAGTCATTATTCAAGCTAAATTTTGAATTAATAATTCTCTTTAATGTCACCCTCTCATTTGAATGATTCCCTTTGGTTTACAAGTCTGAATGAGTAAACATTTTTTGCTTGCACTTACTGTTAGTTAAACAATGAGATGAATTTTCGTTCTGGGCCAAATTTTCTTGAACAATACCAGAACAGCAGTTTCCTTATTACTTGGGATCTTCTTTTTGTTACATTTTTAATTATAGCTCGCTAACCCTACGGTTTTTTATTGCTTTACCTAGGATGACTGCCTTTTAAAGGTTTGGTATCCTATGACTGGTTGGAAGTCGTCTCTTCTGCCCCAAGAGAATGAAGAAAAGAAAAAATGCTCAGAGGATGTTCAGTTTTCCTTTGTTTATTTGGCGCATCCCCGAGCAGTGACAGGATTTTCCTGGCGGAACATCAGCAAGTACATGCCCAGGTTCGAAAGCTTTCCTTTTTAAAAAAACAAACAAACCTTTGATCAAGCATTTTTTTAACACTCTGCTCAATGTTTTGCCATCAAGAACATGAGATTTCTCTTCTTCTGCTTTCAAGAAACAAAGCATATCCACATCTTCCCATAAACTCCTCTATCACCGAGTATGATAATGATAGTCATGTTAACCTTTAGTTAGGGGAAAAGCAGAAATTTAGACGAAACGATAATTACTAAATACTTGTACAGTCCCCTCATTTCTGCTGTGTCTGTACAGCTAATTGAATTACACAGGCAGTAATTCTGATGTGTCTGCTGTCAGGGGTTTGGTCTGTAACGTGTTGCTCACATCGTGTCTCGATGGCATCTGCCGGCTGTGGGCTGAGACGTTGTTACCCGAAGATACTCTCCTCGGGGAACAGATCTGTGAAACAACCACTTCCAGCATCAGCAGCACCATCTCTCAGTCTGGAAAGCAAAAGGACACAATACAACATGCGCTAGAGGTACAAGTAAATACTTAATGTGTCAGATTTTTATTTCGTGATTCTTAAAACTTTAAATATTCAAGGATATAGAACTATAAGAACATATGTTACATAGTCTTTATATGCATAACAGAATAGTCTGAATTATTTCATGTCAGGTTTTGAAGTCTGTTACTAAACACTGAAAAAGTCAGAGCCTGCAACTCTGCATCCAAGCTCCATGTTTTTAAAACTCAGTTTATTTTTTCTATAGCTAACTAACAGTGATGGGAAGAGACAATGTTTAATATGGAATAGTAATGATAGTTTCATTCTGATTGGGTCTGAAAGTCTGTAATTATAAAAACAGTGAAAGAAGTAAATAAATGTTTTTAATTTGTAGTTACTTCATTTGATAATTTTATTTCAGTGACAGTCTTATGAAGTCTCTAAGTTTACAGTAAGAGAAAACCTATCAATACACAAACAAGAAAAGAAAACAGAAAACCACCCCACCACTCATTTGTAGATTATTACAATCAGACCAGCTTATTACTTCTGACGTATCATGGCGGATAGGGAGATTGGGAAGTAGGGAGAAGTAGGGAGATTGGAACCAATTACACTTTGAGCTGTTGAATCGATTGTGCTCTCCACATGCTCTCAGAAATTTTAAGTTGTACAAAAATAAGTGATTATAAATTATATTGCAAAAATTGCTGCTTGTGGATTATTCTAATCTTGTTCATGAATGTTATGTGAAATAATGTGTATTCTCTGGTGTTGTTGGAGCAGATATTAAAGGAACTTTTAGAAGACTGTTAGAAGAGCTTTGCTTTTGGCCAGATCTGATGTACATAAGTGCTACTAATCTCTGTTGAAACCTATTTAAAATAATCCTTTTGAAATTAGTCTTCATTTCTTTGGTATAAAAGAAGTCAAAAAGCTATAGGCTTTATATAAGCATGAATTTTTGCCTTACAGTTTTTTTAGTAGTTATTAATTTATTTTTTACAACTATAACAGACAATTCATCATTTGAAAAATATGAGAAAAGGACAAAGGAGATCTTCAGTTCTTGTTACCCACACAGATGTGCTGCCAGACCAGCAGGGTACTCATGAAGTCCAGCGTCACATTTCACATCACGCAAATGCCCTTGGTCACTTCCACATAGCAGCAAGCATCAACCCTAATACAGGTGAAATACAGCCATTGATTAAACTGTAATCATAGATTTGCACAACGTGAAAAAAATACAGGGGGCTGAGATGCACATTATTGCTTTGCCTAATTGAATACAGGGAATTTGTAGGAAGTCTGTTATTTCACAAGTCTCTTAATTGGCATAGAGTTTTGTAAGACAAATGAAGCTGAATTTATTCTGAGTACCTTCAGCACCTTTACAAGCAAATTAAATTCATCTTTGCAGATCAGAATGCAAAAGAAGCCTTAATTTCCAGTCTTGGCTAGGTGTTTGGTTCTTGGGGCTTGGATGGCAATGGTATATGATGAATAGAGTAATTACGTCCTACAGAATACATATTGAATGAAAAAAAGCTGTACCAGAGTTTTTGGTGGGAAACCAGCTGCTTTTTATACTATAATGCAGAATATTTTTAAAAAGGAAAAGATAAAAGAGCAATGACGTGCTTTACCTGAAGTCTGTACATGAAAGTCAACATTTCAACATGTGAAACTGAGCTGTTAGAACCCTTGAGTATCATTTACTATTCACATAAAAATAAATTTTCATGTAAATTTATTGTCCTTAAAATATCTTTACTGGGTTTTTTATTATTGCATGTAGAATCTTGATCTGCATCTTACCTTTTCTAATCTTACAGGCATAAATTATATTATACCTAAAATAAGTGAAATGTGTATGTATGTATATAGAGATATATATATATATATATATATAAAGCTGAGCAGTTTAATACATAGCTTTTTAAAATTGTTTTTAAAATGTCCACAGATATTCCATCAGTCTTGGCTGGAACAGCTTTTAATATAGATGAAGGAAATGGAGGCTTCGTTGTCCACTGGTTGAATAATAAAGAATTTAATTTTACATCCTCTATTGAAGTATTCATGGAGCATCTAAGAAAAATTTCTGAACAACAACTAGAACAAGATTTTGATGTTGAAGTAGAAGAGGAAGAAGAAATGGAAGAAAAAGAGAGAGGCTTACATATGAAATTAGATCATGGTTAGTAATCTGGTTAGAACTTACCAGATAGTACTACTAACAAATTAAATAATATTGTATTTTGAATGGAAACTGATGGGCAAATCTTTGCAATGGATAAAATGGAACATTTCTGTTGCAGATTTGTCTATAGACAGAGAATCAGAGACAGGGACTGGTACAGGCTCTTCAGAACATGAAGATGGAGAAAGAGAGGGAAGCCCCAAAACATCCCTGCTAGCGGGCCCACGCCTGCCTCTTCCAACAGTTTTGTTAGACCGGAAAATTGACTTGCTCCTAACGGAATGGAACAGGAATCCAGATATGCTCTTTACTATCCATCCTATTGATGGTACCTTCCTGGTGTGGCATGTGAAGTATTTAGATGAATACACTCCTGGCATCTTTCGACAAGTTCAGGTATTGTATATTTGAAATGGTTTTATTATTTATCATCTTAACAAATATTGTGTCCTTCCCTTTAGAGCTGAACATGAGTAGGAATTTAATTTTAAGTATTTCCTGTAAAACAGCTAGCATTTATTTGGGCTGAAGCTGGGTTCATATATTCTAATTTTTTTTTATTTTTTTTCTTTTAGGTTTCATTTTCTTCTAGGATTCCTGTTGCATTTCCATCTGGAGATGCTAGCTCCCTTAGCAAAAATATTATGATGTATGCCTGCCCTGTCTTTGTAAAAGACAACAGCAGTGCTGCACAGCAGAAGACAATGGACTTTCCAGATAATACTCTAGCAAATAAAGGACCAAGTTTTGCCCAGGACAGTGCAAATGTGAATATAATTTCTCCCGTAGTAATGATGATTTCCAAACATATAGATGGCTCTCTAAATCAGTGGGCAGTTACTTTTGCTGATAAATCAGCTTTCACTACTGTGCTAACTGTATCCCATAAGTTTAGGTACTGTGGACACCGCTTTCATCTCAATGACCTGGCCTGCCATTCTGTTTTACCATTACTGCTGACATCTTCTCATCACAATGCTCTGTTAACTCCTGAATCAGACACTTCCTGGGACTCTGAGAGGATAAACAGAATGATGGATCCTATTAAACATAAGAAAGGTTCTTCTAAGCAGCAAATTAAAAATGCAGCAACCCGTACATTCCATGACCCAAATGCCATCTACAGTGAGCTGATTCTGTGGCGTGTGGACCCCATAGGACCTTTATCCTACACTGGAGGAGTATCTGAATTGGCTCGAATTAACTCTCTTCACACCTCTGCTTTCTCTAATGTAGCCTGGCTTCCAACACTTATTCCCAGCTACTGCCTTGGTGAGTATACTTGGCATGTTTCCATAGAGAGTTAACACTGAATTGTAGAATTAATTTGTTAGAATAAATTACAATTTTATTTGGAGTATATTTATGTTAACTTCTAAAAAATTTCCTAGTATTACGCAAATCAAGCATTTTTATTTCATTTGAGTCTAAGCTACTGCAAAACACTTCCTGTGGTCGGAGTGTGTCTGCAGTCCCTGGGGATCAGCTGACACTCAGTAACTCCTTTGTGTGGGTAAGCACTCATCACTCTCACAGGGAACAAGATGATGCCTTTCCCCAGAGCTTCAGCTTCCTTGAGCGTTCTCTGCATTGACATGCTCTTACAAATGCAGATGTGCTGATGACTTAGACATTGGGGTGCTGGCCACGTGCAGCTGCACAAGGCAGTGGGTTGAACAGAACTGCTATTTGGACCACTTGAACATCAGAATTACTTGGAAAGATTTTCAGCCAAAATCGAGATTATCAAATTCTTGTAACGTGCTGGCTAAAAGCTGCTTAGAAGACCCTGAAACAATACTGAAATTCTTCAGACCATCAGAGGCTTACAAAAGCCCAGTTAGAATGCAGGATATTTTTGAATAAAGAGACTACATTAGCTTTACAGAACTGCAAACAACACTTTTTCAGAGGTCAGACAGTACAACATCGGATATGTGATGCCCTTGGACAATTCTTCAGGTTTTGTTTTTAATTTTAGGGCTTTCCATTGCAGTTAAGAAAACTACTTCTACAAATGTTACAGTAACCAGCCACACAGATACTTATTTTTTAATTATCGCAAAGATGCTCTTATAGTAGTTGTCATCTTTGTATACAGTACTAAAAGCCATTTGTGCTGTGGGCGTAACATTAAATTTTATACTAATGCCAGGTTATAAATACATAATAGCTTGGATTTAAAATAAAATAAATCTATTTTCTCTGCTTACATAGTAACATTCTTTGCTGTCTGAATCTCACAAAGTGTTCTAAACACAAATAATGATCTGCTTTCTTGTAGTAGGAAGGAAAAATGTATATCAGAGTAGAAAATCTCGTGTCAAGCCTGTTGTCTATACTGTTGAGAAGCAAAAAAAGACACGGTTTTTCATATATTCAGATCTATTTTTTCCTCCACTTTTAATCGGCACTTTTAACTGCAGGGCAGAAGGGAACATTCATAGAGGTTAATTTTATGCAAAGAGCCTAGAGAGAGTAAACAAGAAACAAAACTATGGCTGACCAGTTTCCCTTCAGACTCCTCCTCTGAATTGTCTCTGACAACCTCGGGAATCTGGAGTTGGCTCGCCCTGGAGGTGACTGAATCAGACATCACCAGTGTAAGGAATGGCAGTGTTCCCTTAGGTGTACTACAGACTGGGGTTTGCGTGTGTGAATAGTGTTTGTCAACATACATGAATTCAGCTTAGATTATTGAACTTTTTTGAGGAGTTTCGGTTACATAAATGATCAGAACAGGAGTTATTTCAAAGTTCAAATAATGGTGTATTAACGCTCACATTTGTTTAGGCTTTTTGCTTCGATGCTTTATGAAAATTGTGTTTGAAGCATATTCAGATACTGTGGATTGTAATAGACTATCTGATTGCACTAACTGCTATTTTTTTCTTTATGAATTTTTTGTGTCCTCTGTTAGGTACCTATTGCAACTCTGCTAGTGCTTGCTTTGTTGCATCAGATGGCAAAAACCTGAGGCTCTATCAAGCTGTTGTAGACGCAAGAAAACTTCTAGATGAATTATCTGACCCTGAATCATCTGTAAGTTTTGTCTAGCAGTAGTTTGAAACTATTAAAATAGAACTAATGGAATTTAGTTCTTCCCCTTTCCAGTGGTTTGTCTTCATTTAGTTCTGTGTGATTTTTGTGCCATTCCATGTACAGGATCTTATGCATTACACCTTGCATAATTCCGTGTTTTGCAGCTGTCTGTAAGCATTAGCAGACAGAAATGCAATTACTACTACTATAAGTGTATGGACTGAACCAAAATTTCCCAGACAAGTTTCCCCTACGTGTGGCAGGTGGGGGAAAGGAAAAATAGGATTTCTTTCTTTGTCCTTTCAGAAGAGGGTAATCAAGAGCAAGAGAAAAGGTGAAGACAGAAGAGCAAGACTTACGTGTATCCACCATATCTATATATGAGGAAGGGCAGAGATGGTGGAATATAAGGGAATCAGCAGGTTATTGCTAAGAGTCATCTTAGCTTTTTTTTTTTTGTAAGCAGCAATTTTTCCATCCTTTTTATCTTCCATTTCTGTGAATTTAAGAAAAGTAAAGCCAGGCTTTCAACTGTTATTGTATAAAGAAACACATCTTTCCTTTTTACTCATTCTTCTGTTATTTTATAAACCATCCTGCAAGACAGAGCCTGTCAGTATTCAGATCAGTCTGAGGAATCTGTTATGGGAGCAATGACTGTGAACATTCCAGTGAAAAACAATACAGCCTTTAGCTTATATATAAACTATACTGATTTATTTTTTTACATATTGTGACAAAACCTGAAGCTTGAAAAAAAAAGTGAAGCAGTACATTGTTTCTCATTGCACAGATACATTATGTTGTGTTATGCAAGGATAAATCTTTAAATTAACAATAATTAGCTTCCATAAAAACTGGTGTATCATCCCCGTGAAGAGCTGCCCACTCACGACAGTGCAAATGTTTTGATAAACACATTATTCATGAGTGCCAGAGTGACAACTGCAAGAGCTCTGTTATGGTTTATGCCAACAAGAAAAATTGAAGCATGAATTTATCATAAGTGATTGTGATTTTCTTCTGTCCAAAGGAAAAATATACTAATTCTACTCATTTTTCTCTGTTTCAGAAACTTATTGGGGAAGTGTTTAATATTGTGAGCCAACAATCTACTGCTCGACCAGGATGCATTATTGAGCTTGATGCAATAACTAACAAAGTAAATAAATGGTTAACTCTTTAAGGGTATCACATAAAGGTGTTTAATAACTTTGTTTGTTAATTATTCTAATCTGTTGAAAAGAGGTAAAAGAGTTGACATTTTTCTATGGTGACAATGACTGCCTTGAATGTTTGTGAATATTGAGATACCTTGAGCATTTTTAGTAAGCCAACTTTTCTGTTTGCTGCTAAGAGCTCAAAGCTCATTTTTAGAGTATATTTTCTAAGCATAATTCTTGATGAAAACAAAACTTTACTAAAGACTGGTTTCCAAGGCATCATAATTTAAAGGAAAAAAAATTACAATCCCCTGAATCCCAAACAAACAAAGATAACAACATTAAAAAGCCCAAACCTGAAAACTAGATCTAACTATCCAAAATATAAGAATGATAGCCAGGTATGACTTCAATTTCTTTGTGTCTGTATTGTAAAACAAATTTATATCTATTAACTAACACAGTTATGCTTTTCAAACAATGAGCAGGTAGTACAATTAAACCTTGTTCTTACTCAGTTATTTTGATCAATCATGTTCCAGTGCTGTTCTCTGTTAGGAAGCAGCCTGTGAAAACAGTGAGTTTTACCATTCTTGATTAGAAAATGGTGGGGTTTTGATATGCATAAAAAAGTATTTCTCTCTTATCAATAAATTTCTATGTCTTTTAAGTATCAATAGAATAAAATCGTCAAATTTAAGATTTAAAAAATATTTCCTTAGAATTTTTATAAATGAGTACAGGGAATACTGTCTTTCCTTGTTTCTCTGGAAAAAAAGAAGGTGTTTTGCAGCATGATAATTTAACCATCACTGTATATGGGGGACATTTTTTTTTCTTGCCAGCGGGGAAGGATTTCACCATAAGCAGCCTTCTTTGTAGAGGGGTAGAGTTACTGCAAAGATATATGTTGTTTTCAAAAAAGACAGATGTTAAGATATCTGAGAGAGGGAAAATCTGCAATTTGTTCCCTTTTTTAGATTCCCCAAGCAATTCACTGTAGACATGTCTTCCCACTGAAGAGGGATAAAAGTCTAAGAGGTTTTGCTGCTGTCATTTATTCAACACCAAAGAAATAAAAATGAATCAGATACTAATTCGTCTGTCAATAACTGCAGCAAAAGTGTTATTACAGAATTTGTCTACCCTGGTAGATCTTGGTGAAATTATTTTAATATACAAATAATGGGTTCTAGAACATGCTGTTCTTAATATGAAAGGAAAACATTTGAGGTTTCTGATGATAATTTTAAACATTATAAAAGAAAGAGTTCCTCACTGGTAGCTAGATTGCACAAAGGAAATAATTGCATTAGTACGAACTGTTGCTATAGTGTTCTGGAAGCATAACTATTGCTCAATGTTTCAGTGTGGCTCAAACACACAATTGCTTCATGTCTTCCAAGAAGACTTCATTTTGGGATACAAACCACATAAGGAAGATGTGGAAGGGAAGGAAACTGAGATATTTTTCCAGCCATCACAAGGTATAGCATAAACTAACTAATATCAATTAAATAGATATGAAAATGTGTTCTTAAAGAATACTAAAATCTAGCTGGCATGTGGTAATTTACTTTGCAATGGGAATCTGTAGAATACAGTAAAATGGCTATTATGTATAATTCATATGAATTCTTGTTAAATGCTGTTAAGCAAAGGCATTCTAATTGCTTAGAGTGAGACATTTTAACTTACATGACAAAGTACACTTTTCAAAGTGCTTATGTTATATATAAAAATGTGTACGGAACAGAAGCACATTTTCTGCATCAATAGGTAGTTCCAGGTCATGATGTGAATATATCTGACTTTCAAGTTAATACAGTGGAAAGTCACTGGGGAATTTGGTGGTAGGCTTAAAACTTTAAAAGAAAAAGGAAGAAGGAAGGCAGGTGGAAGAGTCTTTACAATCTGGAAAACAGTTCAAACTGAATGGGAAGGCAAATATCTAATAAATTAGATGTGCCATTATACTCAGATTGTCTGTAAGTCAGTATCTGTTTTGTAATTCTTCTGTTGTCAGGAGCAAACAAAATGTCAATAAAAGTATGTTACTAATGGTACTGTTTGAATATTTTGTTTTATAATCAAACAATTTCTTTCAAAGACGAAAACAGGGGGGTTTATTATCAATAGTTTTTAGAGAATCTTTTGTTATGGAAAAGTTATTTAGGTTGAATGTAAATTTCATGACAGCAATAATATGTTTAAATTACAGGGTATCGTCCACCACCTTTCTCAGAGAAGTTCTACCTGGTAGTAATTGAAAAAGATAGTAGTGGCTGTTCTGTTCTTCAGATGTGGCATCTTCATCTCAAATCTGTGCAAGCCTGTTTAGGTGAGTGAGTGGCTGTAATTTTCTTAGAGAGAGACATTTCTATCATATTATCTAAAATAAAACTTAAATTTTGGTGGTTTATTTTAAAAGAAATTGTGTCACATTTGTCAAGCAGAAGCCTAAAAGTCAAGAATCTTTGGAATAATTATATCACTGCAATAGAAGCATGCAACGTTTGTTGCATTCTATACCAATAACAATATAAAAATTTGTTGATAGGGTGAGTAATGTACTTAAGCAGTGACTTGTTTATTTTAAACTATCAGTATTTCAGAATGTTATGGATGTCTTAAATTGAATAGTCACAGCATGCAATAAAACTGACACAGCCTGTGTACATCATATAATTATCTTCTGTGCAACTTAAAGACTTGTAAAAACAAATAAATTTGATTATAGAATATTCATGCCTTGTCCTTACAATTTTTTTAACTCTGTTGGCAATTTTTTTTTATATAGCAAAATCAACTGAAGCATCTTCAGCAGATAACAAGCTTAGTGTACCTGAGCAAAAGACAGTGGATTCTTCTCCAGATGTATCACCTGGCATAAGTCCCATTCCACGATCTTCATCCATTGCTAATCTTCAGACTGCGAGTAAACTCATTCTGAGCTCCAGACTTGTGTACAGCCAACCTCTGGATCTTCCTGTTGGTGTAGAAGTAGTAAGAGCAACTCCTTCAGCAGGTAACTTTAACATTTTTTTCTATACAGTTGGTCCACTGATTTACCTCCTAGTTTATAGGATTGTATCTCTCCAACCTGATTCTGATTTACTGATACAGGAAACACAGGACTGAAAAAGTGCTTTCAAATCATTGTGCCCATGTCATGTTACTCTTTTGTAAATGTATCAAGACCCCACAGAAAACTGTTCCTGAAACTTGCTGCTCTAATAGTTGGAAATGTAACTTTTAGTCTTAATTTATTAATGAACAATTTATGCCCACTTGTTCATTTGTCAGCATTACTGTGTTTGGTGCATAGTGGTTTTTTTACCTGATACATTAACACCTTCTTCTGTTTGTCTGTCTTTCTGTCTCTCCTGTTGTTTTTTTTTCTCTTTCCCTTTTAGGTTTCATTTTGGTAGGCTATATGAGCGTAATCTTAAATTCCTTAATCTCATCTGATTAAAGCTTTATATTCCTCTCATCATTCTAAAAGGCCTTGTCTGAATTAGTTCAGTTCCAGTTTATCATCTTCCAATAGTGACTAGAAATGCAGATGATAAGTTATGTTCAAGCTGCGAGACTGTTACCAGCCCTAATATTATTTGTCCTTATCCAATGGCAAATTAAAAATAATAATAGCAGGTTGTAAAGTTCTCTAGCAGTAGGTAGACAGTGTTATGTGTGCCTTATTCATATAGGCATTCTACCTTGTATTACTAAAAGTAAATATGTTTGTTCTAATTTCAGGTCACTTGAGTTCCTCGTCAATATACCCAGTCTGCCTTGCACCGTATTTGATAGTAACGTCCTGTTCAGACAACAAAGTGCGGTTCTGGAGGTGCTCTGTAGAGACAGACCCGAACAGCAGAAACGAGGAGAAGGAGATGTACCATTGGAGAAAATGGCCCCTCATGAACGATGAAGGGGAAGACAACAGCAGTACAGTGAGCATAGTAGGAAGGCCAGTTGCTGTCAGCTGTTCTTACACAGGACGTCTTGCAGTAGCATACAAACAACCCATACAGCATAATGGGTTTGTTTCCAAAGAATTTTCCATGCATGTTTGTATACTTGAATGTGAGTCTACCGGAGGATCAGAATGGGTTTTGGAACAGACAATTCATCTGGATGATTTAGTTAAGGTTGGAAGTGTACTTGACTCAAGGGTCAGTGTAGATAGTAATTTATTTGTTTACAGTAAGTCAGATGCTTTTTTGAATAAAGACAAATACCTGGTGCCCAGTATCAAGCATTTGGTGCATTTGGACTGGGTTTCGAAAGAAGATGGTTCACATATACTGACAGTTGGAGTGGGTGCCAACATCTTCATGTACGGAAGACTCTCAGGAATTGTGACAGATCAAACCAGCAGCAAAGAGGGAGTAGCTGTCATCACCTTGCCACTAGGTGGGAGCATAAAACAAGGTGTAAAGTCAAAGTGGGTGTTGCTGAGATCCATTGATTTGGTATCATCTGTGGACGGCACTCCCTCCTTGCCTGTCTCTCTGTCCTGGGTGAGAGATGGCATCCTGGTGGTGGGAATGGACTGTGAAATGCACGTTTATGCCCAGTGGAAACATGCTGTCAAGTTTGGTAATGGAGAAAGTGATGTTTTTACTTCTGAAGACTCAACTACACAAGATCCATTCAAAACAAGCTCAGTAGTGAAGAAGACCAGTGTAATTGATGGGGCAGGTGTTGTGGATGATGTTTTTGGCACCCCAACTGTAATTCAGGATGGGGGCCTCTTTGAAGCTGCTCATGTTCTTTCACCTACTCTACCCCAGTATCATCCAACCCAGTTATTGGAACTTATGGACCTGGGTAAAGTTCGCCGAGCCAAAGCCATTCTATCACATTTAGTTAAATGCATTGCAGGAGAAGTTGCAATAGTTAAAGACACAGAAGCTGGAGAAGGGACTGGTCCTAAACGCCATCTTTCTCGCACCATCAGTGTGAGTGGCAGTACTGCAAAGGATACCATCACTGCAGGGAAAGATGGTACTCGAGACTACACCGAGATAGACTCGATTCCCCCGCTGCCACTGTACGCGCTGCTGGCTGCAGATCAGGACGCCACATATGTTTCTGAAGAAACTTCTAAAATACCTCAGGGCTCTGAAGACCATGCAAAGAGGAAAACAGAGGACCAGTACTCAGATCTGTTCCAGATTCAACCTGTTACGACCGAAGACTTTCTAGATTTTGAGCCTGAAAAGAGGGAGAGTAAATCCAAAGTAATCAATCTGTCACAGTATGGGCCAACTTACTTTGGCCGAGAACATGCCAGTGTCCTTTCAAGCCACCTGATGCACTCAAGTCTGCCAGGCCTCACTCGATTGGAGCAGATGTTCCTTGTAGCTTTGGCAGACACTGTGGCCACGACAAGCACTGAACTAGATGAGAACAGAGATAAGAATTACTCAGGTTAGTAACTGACATATTATTGAATTGACATTCTTGTTCTTCTCAGGAAAGGTAAACTTAGTCTTTGGGTATTTTGGGATAACAAAGCTGAAAGCTAGCATCAGTTATTCAGATTAGATACATTAAGAAAGAAAAAATATATAAGTATCTACTTATATCTCATACTTAATAAATAACTTGTAGTTCAGGTTCTCAGCAAGCTTAGAAACATACATTTCTCACACACTGTATATGATAACTTGTATATATGTCTGCTGTAGTCAGCTGCGTGTTCAAAAGTCAGTATTTTATATTCCACAGGAAGAGATACCTTAGATGAATGTGGCCTGAGGTATTTGCTGGCCATGCGCCTGCACACCTGCCTGCTGACATCCCTGCCTCCCCTGTACCGTGTCCAGCTGCTGCACCAAGGTAATCCTTAGAGTGAAGGACTGCTGAGCTGACAGGGTCTGCTTACCTTTGATTTATGATATCTCTATTATCTGCATATTAATGTTCTATTTCATTAAGGCCATTATCTTGCAAACGCTTAGTATAGGCTTCCCTACATGCACTATGAATAGCAAAAAAAGTATAACTCTAGAGTAGAAGATTCCGACCTATCTAGTCTGAGGCATGAATAAGTTCCCCAATCAGATAAAATACAGATTGTATATGTAATTCATTGTTTCTGCTGGAGGAGTTAAGACATTTCCTTACATGAGCATGGGTTTATCTTACCTTAAAGAATATTTTAGTATTTTCATCACAGCAGGTTTTTTCCTTTGCTCAATCTGAGTAAATGCTGTTGTTAAATATAGAAAAGTAGTTATGACCTAAAGAGCAGAGAGAAAGGTTTCTGGCCCAGAATGGGTCTGCTTCTGTGATAACAAAATATTTTTCCTTCAGTCTTTGAACATATAATTCTTGTACATTTATGAATGGGGTACTGGAAAATGATGAAAGAAGTACTAAGGAGAGGACCTCCCTAACAAGTGAAAAAATATTTCAGCTGTTCCTTGAACACCTCTACCTCCTGTTGAGGAAATTGGTCTCTCTCAGATCTACCCTGCTCTTGGGTTGGAGATCCCACTTTGCATCCCTGACATATTCCATTTGCTTAGTAACAACTCTTAGTGTTCTGAATTGTATTGGTTTATGTTATTGTTTAGGCCTGTCAACTTGCCATTTTGCATGGGCTTTCCATTCTGAGGCTGAGGAGGAGTTGATCAATATGATTCCTGCTATCCAGAAGGGAGACCCACAGTGGTCTGAACTGAGAGCTATGGGTATTGGTTGGTGGGTCAGGAACATCAACACTCTCCGAAGGTGCATCGAGAAGGTACTTTTTACTGGTTACAAATTCTAGCTCCATGCTGTGCCTACTGTACTAAGTTTCCAAGTCATCTAATATAAAAATACATTTTTAAAATTTACAGGTTAATCAAAGAATCCAGGAGCAAAACAATTATCCTAGTGCTCCAAATCAAATACAGTTACATCAGAGTCCTATGTAAAACCCAAACAGTGTTCATTCAAGAAATACTGTTATTACCTTAAGTAGTTTTAAATAATGGATTGCCAGAGGAATTTCACCTAATAGTATGAGTTAACAATTTTAAAGAAAATATTTTCATTTGCACATTCATAATGTCCCACTGTGCTTGAGAGGCATTGTTATCTGCAATAGTGCTGTCTTTCAGACTCTTAAAAGCATTTAGTGTAGAGGTCTGTTACATATGAATAAAACATTCTCACAGAAATTACTTTGCTGCTTTGTAGAGATAATACAGTCACCTGGCCACCCTCCGTGGCAAAGAACACAGGTTATTTAGCTAAAAGCAGCTTTTATATTTTCATTGATAATAATAGGCGTTGTTTACTACAGGTTGCAAAAGCTTCATTCCAGAGGAACAATGATGCCTTAGATGCTGCACTTTTTTACCTTGCTATGAAGAAAAAGGCAGTGGTGTGGGGTCTGTTTAGGTGAGTTCTGCTAACTTTAAGTTTGATTAAATCTTAATTGAACCAGGAATGCAAAGCAGAACTCATTCGAGATTAGAATTTAATTTCAAACGATGTTGTTCAAGTGATAGTATGCTAAGGTTACGTAATAAATAGCTGTATACATTGCATTTCTTTATACAGGTCCCAGCATGATGAAAAGATGACTGCCTTTTTCAGCCACAACTTCAATGAAGACCGATGGCGTAAAGCTGCTTTAAAAAATGCTTTTGCTTTGTTGGGAAAACAACGTTTTGAGCAATCAGCTGCATTTTTCTTGCTAGCAGGTTCACTAAAAGATGCTATAGAGGTATCTGCTTTTGAGAAATTAAGTTTCAGTTTCTAATTTGACCTATGTAAATGCAATCTTACCAGCTGTTCTCTGATGAAGTTTTCACAAATTGTGGCAGCACAAATGGGATGGTATGTCCACACAGGACCCCCTTGTGCCCTGCAGACATACCATTTGCCTCCACACTACAGTGAAAAGCAACTTGGAAGCTGATTCGAAGGCCAAAATAATTGTTCAGACACGTCATTCCTCAGTGGAAACACTCTTGGGAATACCAGCTGTGACCCTTCTGGCAAAACTTTGTTTGATCTGCACAGTTAAGTTGTAGCACTCTGTTCAGCCTTCAGCTATTCTGCATGACCTATTGATACAACATTAAGTAAAAAAAATAAGTCAAGAGTTCTCTTCTGAAGCAGCCCTGGGATCCTTTTTTAGTGGAGCTTTGATGTTGCTTGCCACAAGGGAGGTGGGAGCTGTGAGCAGGATCATAAGCTAAGCAGTATCTCTCAGGAGAGGATGGGAGTTAGAGAACATTTAGTTATCTTGTCCATTTATACGCAGTGTGTTTGTCTTCACTTGAGAATGTATTTTCCTCAGAGATGTAATTCTGAATGTGAGACAGTGTAAAAATATTTTACCAGTGATGTAATGACACTGAAGTTGGAGGGTACAATTATTCTACTAGGGAGAATAAAAATAGACATTTTTATCTTTAGTTCTGCCATATAAATTTTTTACATTCTGATGTACTGCTACACATATTAAAATTTCTAAAATAGAGAAAAGTACACCTCTTTCCAAACAGAAAGAAATGTTACTTAGATATATATCACTTTCCACATTTTTAACCCAAAGATTAACTTAAACTTCAAAGAGATATGATGAGAAAAAAATTGTCTGTTCTGTAAACATATATTGCTATTCACTTTATTTTATAGAACTTCCTTTCCCTCATAAAACAACCTTTTCCCCACTGCTTATCATAGGTGTGCCTTGAGAAAATGGAAGACATCCAGTTGGCCATGGTCATTGCTCGTTTGTATGAATCAGAGTTTGAAACCTCTGTCACATACACCTCCATTCTCTATGAAAAGATTTTGGGCTGCCATAAGGATGGAACTGGATTCAGCTGTACTAAATTGCATTCTGATCCATTTCTGAGGAGCATTGCATACTGGATAATGAAAGATTACACACGAGCACTGGATACGTTATTGGAACAAACACCAAAGGATGATGATGGAAACCCAGGTAAGGGAAAAGCATTAGTTTGATGGGACAAACTTATTAAGAAAAAGAAGAGTGGGAGAAATGCTTTAAAACAATATAAAAATCCATTTCCAATTTTTTCCAAGGATTGTCTCCAACTGTGTAACCCCAACTTAGTTCCTGTCAGCTAAGCTGAGGAGAGCTGTCTGTGTGGCACTTCCTTACAATACTTCTCAGTGCTGTCTGGTCTTCATTGCAGTGGACTTAAATTCTCATTCTTGCTTCCAGGAATTAGCAGTGTTGTAGCAAGATTTTCTACCCCATCTCTTCAAGTTTACTATTAAGTGACAGTGGCTACACAGGTTTCATATTCCCTATGGGAATTTCCATGGGGAAATCTCTACCTGGCTGATCATTTCAGCTGTGTTTTAGCTTAGCTTAGTGCAATGTAACTGTGAGGCAAATGAGAGAATTTAGTATTTTTCTACTCATCCTGTTCATACCTTTAATCTTTTTGTGGGAAATAAGTAATTCTTTCATTTTATTTTGGTAACTAGACCCAAAACTGGGGTTTTTTTGTGTGTTTTGACAAATCTGTAATGCGGGAAATAACTGCAAAACAGTAATACCACTTAGAAGCCATTTTCAATAGATGTCATATTTGTTTAATTCCTCAGTTATTGTCAAATCCTGCAATCCTGTGGTATTCAGTTTTTACAATTATCTTCGTACCCACCCTTTGCTCATCCGAAGATACTTCAGCTCACCAGAAGGAACTCTGGCCACCCTAGGTCTAAAAACAGAGAAAAGCTTTGTTGATAAAATTAATCTTATAGAAAGAAAATTATTCTTCACTACTGCAAATGCTCATTTTAAAGTGGGCTGCCCTGTACTAGCTCTTGAAGTACTTTCCAAAATTCCAAAAATAAGAAAAAAGTCTACTGCAGCTGGAGAAAAGGATTCATCCAGTCCTTCAGTACAGTCTGGTGTTTCAGATTCCAAAACCCTACAGGATGGTGCTGGAAGTGGTGATATAGACTGGTCAAAGCCCATTTCAACTTCTTTTGCTTTGGACAATGCTGTTGAATCTTCAGCACAATTTGACTGGAGTCAACCAGCAGTAAAATTTGATGATGAGCCCCTTACTCTGGATTGGGGTGAAGACAAAAATGGATCAGATGAAGAAGACAAGGATGTTGGGATAATGATGAAAAAATCTGATTCTAAGAGTGAAGATGAGAGAACTTCAGACACCAGCATGGCACAAACACCACATGGGGAAGTTTCTGAGGCTGGAGACACTGAGGTTGATGTTATTGCTGAGCAACTGAAGTTCAGAGCCTGTTTGAAGATCCTTATGACTGAGCTGAGGACTTTGGCTACAGGTTACGAAGTGGATGGAGGAAAGCTCAGATTTCAGCTGTACAACTGGCTGGAAAAAGAGATTGCTGCTATGCATGAAATATGCAACCACGACGCAGGGGACAAAGACTACTGTAAAACGTATACCAAAGTAAATGGGGATCTGCTTGACCCCGAAGATATTATGGATAAGCCAGACATTGGTTCATATGAACGGCACCAGATAGAGAGACGGAGGTTACAGGCAAAGCGAGAACACGCTGAAAGACGCAAGTGGTGGCTGCAGAAGAACCAAGCTCTTCTGAGAGTTTTTCTAAGTTATTGCAGTCTCCATGGGGCACAAGGTGGAGGCTTAGCATCTGTGAGAATGGAGCTGAAGTTCTTGCTGCAGGAGTCACAGCAGGTAAAACAAATTCAACTCATTTTTATTCACAAATGTGAACAGTTCTAGACTGTCAGTTAGGCCAAATGCATAAGTTTGTACTTAGATGCTGCTCATGTTCTGCAAGTCTGATGGTCAAGGTTGTTTTAATGTTCTTGGAGAAAGAGCTTGGTATTTAAGTGTGCTGCTTTTCCACACACTGATTATTTGGTTCTTAAGAATCTGTTATGTGACATTGAGGATCAGGCTCTTTATGATTATGGAATAGAAATGTTGCTATCTATATTATAGCTGCAGCATTTTAAGTGTGTTACAATGACATAATTTTGGTCACAATATTCTATGTACCTGTATAATAAATTAAATTCACAGTTACTGAAATAAAACAAAGTCTCTCTCCATACACCTCTGCAAATTGTGCAAGGGAGCTACAAGGAATGGGGTCTTAGTTGCAAGGCTCAACAAATAATATAAAGCCAGACAGGGTACTGCTCTCTTTTACTGTGTTATGGCATTTTCTACATTTCATAGAAAAAGAGATATTTTCCAGCAAATGTTAATGACTAAGGTGAGCTGTAGCAGATAATCTGATGCTGGGCAAGTCATTTATCATGCTCTAGTCCTAGATTTCTCATATTTCAAATAGAAGCAACAGACAGCTGGTTTGGTGGTACTTGGCTTAGAATGTAGTTCTGAGAATAAAAAAAAATTCCATTTGTTTCCCCTGGAGAAACTCAGATGAGTACAAATTTGACTTTGTTACTAAACTCAGACCAGTGACTATATCAACTTGTGTTACTGCAAGTACATTTTTAGTGTTCCTTAATAGACAAGATCAATGCTTCCTGATGAACTACATGAAAATACTCCCCCTGCATGAAATGAAAGCATGTTCTAGCAACCTTGGCTATTGGGTCTGAACCTTGTGATTATAGTAAATAAGGACTTATTTTTGACAGTATAATCTTGTCTGTACTGAGTAGACAGCAGTGGAAGAGGATAAATAACCTGGGAAATATATTTAAGATTTAAAAAATACAGATCATTTTACCTTTTTTTCTCAAAGCAATAATTTTAAATACAATATTTTCTTTTAAACAGGAAACTACTGTAAAGCAACTTCAGTCTCCTCTTCCATTACCCACCACACTACCGTTGCTTTCTGCGAGCATAGCATCCACAAAAACCGTGATAGCTAATCCTGTGCTCTACTTAAACAACCACATCCATGACATACTTTACACTATTGTGCAGATGAAATCACCACCACATCCTAATATTGAAGATGTCAAGGTAATGAAAAGCTTTCAGAAAATGACTTTTATAAAATGGGGAGTGAGCATGTGAAAAATTCAATGTGGTGTTTGAATTAACTTTTCAACATTTACCCTTTCGCAATACTGACCTTCTCCTTTAAATCTGGTGAACTAAACATGCTGGTTAACCGCTTGCTTTCTGATATCTTTTTGAATCTAGTTAGTTCCCTTTCATCCAAGTTCTGGTTATTCTCAGGAAACTATTGCAAATGTGAATGTTCACTAAAAAACTGAATTATTGGCTCTTAACATGATGATGGAAGTTAACTAATTATTATCATGCTGATCAAATCCTGTAGGAAGATTAATGAAAGCAGAGATGAGAGACTGTAAGTTATATTATAAACTTCTTTTAATATAGATATTATAAACCTTACTGAAGCACAGATTTCCATAAGTGTGCTGGTTTTTATGGAATTGGGGTGAAATACTTTATCTGACTTCGTGCTTGGGGGTGAATAAATTCTGTTCAGATGCAGTAAATAGAGGAGGAGCAAAAGCCAAAGGGCATGAGACTAGGACATAGTTAATTAGCAGGAACCTAAATCATTATTTTGTATATTTAATGGACATGAATACTGATCTAAATTAATTTGAATTTCTGTTGACTAAATAAAAGTAGGGAAAAATTAGGAAAGTAAATGGGATGTCCCACAGCAAGGCAGTTAAGTTTCTAAAACTGTAACCCAAGTTCATTTACATCTCATTTTCTTTTTTATATCGACTGTCTTCTCCATCCTGCATCATGCTACAGCAAGCATCTTTCTCACTCAAAAAACGCATAATTCACACGTACTTTCTTGTAAAAGAGAATTCAGAAGGAACAGCTGACACCTCATAACTGCACGACAACCATTTAGATAATTTGTTGCTTTAATCTAATGCCAAATATTTGGTGAAATGGAAAGATAGTAGGAAAAGATAGGAATGAGCACAGGGTGAGTTCGAATGGGTTTACTTTTTTAACTATTTGACTGTACCATTTTCTTCATACTGTGGATTTCATTGAACTTTCCAAGAAATCCTTGCATTTCCTGTGTTTAAGAACTGGACTGGTTTTGTTGCATTGTGAAGCAAAACCAGAGTTATTTTTGTTACTCTTGGAGGCCAATGGAAATTTATTAGCACATAACTGAGGTGAAAAAAGAGAGTTTAGATGAAACTATTGTATAATGACCACACAATTTTTTTGTATTGTATGCATAGTAAGCAACTATTACTACATTGAACTGCAGTGTTATATTACAGCTTCCAGGAACCATTCCATTAAATTCATTATCATAACAGGAAATACTTAATCACTCCTTCAGTATGATCATTTACTGTGACTGTTCTGTAGTAGAATCAAGTTAATTATCTTGACATAATATTAGAAGGTATTGACTGCCATCAAATTATCTTGAACAAACTCTTGTGATTTTCTAAGCACTGTATTGTAAACTGAAAGTAGCATTAAATTACTATTTCTTGCACTTGGTTTAAAACTAGGACAGTCCTGCAGAACATGTTTCCAATGTTCTTTGAAAAGAAATGTAATTTACTCACCTTTTATATAAAATATAGAGCTTACTGGTTCTCTTTATTTTAGGTCTACACACTTCATTCTTTAGCAGCTTCACTTTCTGCGTCCATTTATCAAGCACTATGTGACAGCCACAGCTACAGGTAAAGAGGGAAGGGTTTTTTGCAGTCCTACATTTGCAGACTACGTTGTGTATACTAAATGGAAATTTTTCCTGCATGTGTCTAAAAAAGGGATTAAATATTTCTGTATGGATAAATATACTTACTACACATTGCTATCTTAGATATGCCTAATGAATTTTACACAGATAAAATTCCACCAACCATTCAGGTTTTTTCAATAAACAGTAGGAAGATATGATGTCACTCTCACCTGGGACACTCACTTTCTCATCAGAAAAAAATTTATTTGTATGTAGCAGTCAAACAGAAGCAAATCAGTTTACTGGGATGGTTTATCAAGGACTGCTGTTGAGTGATCGACGCAGACTGAGGACAGAAAGCATTGAAGAGCACGCAACTCCAAACTCATCTCCTGCTCAGTGGCCTGGTGAGACAAAAATAAGGTTGCTTTTAGGACCACTGGACCAGCTCCATATGCCAGAATTATTTCACTGTCCTGTAATATGATGGGTGAAATAACAGATATTCAATGATGGAGAAGTGTTTCTAACGTAGTTCTCAAACTCGTAACAGTCTTTCACTTTTTCATGTATCAAAACAAATAAAAATCAGCTTCCTATATGGCAAACATCTTTCTTGAAGAAGAGACCATGATCTTTAGGATAAATTTAATGATAATTTGTCATCCCAAAATGTTTTTCTCCAGTCTGCCTAACCCCCTAGCAATGCTGCTTCTATATAGCTGCCTCTACAGTACTGTCTTACATATATGCTGTACTTGGTACTGCTATAAAACAGCTAATTCCTATGTACGAGCATAAACTGTGGAAATGGTGCAGGAATTCCATAAGCATGCTGAACTGCCCATAGTATTTGCAGAGAAGTACAATGCAAAAGTCCCAGAATCAAGAAGGCTTTTTGTAATTTTGATCTTTATGATTTTAAGAAAAATGTTAATAGTATGTTTTGTCTGTATAAAAGCATCATGTGGCTACTAGTGTGTGTTTACTAGAAAATGTAGAGGAAAAAACGTTTTCCTTTTTTCCATTTGTCCTCCTACCTGTTTAACACTGAATTTTTCCTCTTTGCAGGTGTGAGTTCGCTTATCAACCTCTTAAGTTCAGCTCAGGATGAAGACCAACCAAAGTTAAACATCCTGCTTTGCGAAGCTGTTGTAGCTGTCTACCTGAGCCTCCTCATCCACGCCCTGGCCACCAACTCCTGTAACGAGCTGTTCCGGCTGGCGGCTCACCCTCTGAACAGCCGCATGTGGGCAGCTGTGTTTGGAGGGGGCGTGAAACTTCTCGTGAAACCCCGAAGGCAATCGGAAAATATTCCAGGTACACTGTTCTCTAAAGGTCATACTAATGATTTGCATTTTATACCTTTTAATAACCCAGTAGGAGAAGTTTCCTTCCTGTTAAAGACCAAAACCAAGCAAGCAGAATTTAAGAATCTACTGGCAAGAAAACTCTTATATAAACTAAAAAACAGAAGCAAATATTAGCCTTGCGGTTGTCCTCTGTAATGGCACCCAGCACATTTTGAATTTGCCATAAACACTGTATAGTTATTATATTGCTAATAGTGATATTAGGTGCTTACTTATAACATTTTTCAGGACTTTCAGCTATTATTTGTAGTGAAAAAAACAGGTGATATAAATGAATGTTAACACCTGCGGGGTTTTGTATGTGAGATGAATGTTGTTGTTCAATGACTGCAGTAACTTTGAAAGAGTATTTCTGAAATTAGTTTCTATCACAAGGTAGGATTTCACCTAGCACAAGACCACAAAGAAATATCAGCTTCATCTGTCAGGAAAACAGCTCATGCATATATAAGTTCCAACTAAACCCACGATTTTTACAGAGACAGATGAGCAAGTGTTAATATACCGCATGAGGAAAAGCAAAAGTGGAGATTGAATTCAGGCTCTGAAGACAAATACAACCATTTGTGATAAACTTCACTGCACTGCAGCAATGCTGAAAATCACATCATATAGACTTTCAAATCAACGATTGGCCTGAAAGTTATGTAAAAATTAGATGTTCTACATCCAGAATATAAAACAAAACAGTAATAAGGCGTTACACCATTACAAGTATGCAGAACAGGTATTTGTCATTCATGGAATAACTTAAGCTCATTTAGGGCAATTATTTTCATAACGTGTTAATATGAATAACTTATATCAGTCGTATTCATTTGAGATGTATTCTGTTTTCCTTTAACCTACAAGCTGCTACAGCTTCTGATGTTTCAGAGGATGGTAATGAAGGTTTGTAAAGACTTGCAGTGTAGATGAGTCTTGGTAGTGGCTTTTTTGGACAAAAAAAATTAGTTCTTAAATACCTAGCTCCCTTGTAATAAAGTAAGTGTGATCTTCAATGCCTAGCCAAAATTTTACATTAATATTTGATAACTATTAGGGCATTTTAAATCATAACACTTTTAAGTAGACTTCAGTTGTCAAAAAGCCTATCTTTCTATTCAAATTTTCTTCACTATCGTAAGAATTCCTTGGCTTTTATTTTAATAAGTGCTAATTGTGCAGCTTACTGTTTAGTGATATATAATATATTACTTTATTTCTCAACAAAGTTTCTGGTTTCTTTATTTCTTTCTTGAGAAATTTTTCAGCGAAAAGATTTTTACTTAAAAGCTACATCTCCTGGAAACTTAATCCAGTATGTAAATGTAAAGTAAAATGTATTTTTCATAATGTATCTGATGTCTAAATGGCACAATTACTGAATTTTTTATAAGTGAACTTTTTTATGATTACACTTACTTTATTTGGGCTGGCTTTGATTCTAAATCAGTAGAAATTAGTACCAATAACAGTGGTGTTAGTTGCTTCAGTTATAAAATACAGACAATTTAAAGATGCAATATTAATATCAGCATTTTTAATTACCTGAATTTAGCACCTCCTCTTCCATCAGAAGAAATGGATAAACACCGCCGTCGGTTTAACATGAGGATGCTGGTGCCAGGAAGACCAGTAAAAGATAGCACTGTACCACCACCTGTACCTGCAGAAAGACCCTCTTACAAGGAAAAGTTTATTCCTCCAGAACTCAGCATGTGGGACTATTTTATGGCAAAGGTAATTGAAAATGGAAAATGCAAGTTACAGTTCATAAAAGTTTGTTTCTTTCAGTAAGTTTTAAAGGACAAAAATAATATGAAAATTTTGAGTGCTCTTTGTTGTAAGATGCAAAATATTATCCTCATAATAAAAGATAAATAGCCTGCAAGTCTATTATTCACTTTCAAAACATGCCTCTTGTCAATAATAGTAATTAGCGCTTTTCCCCTTGCTAATTACTTATATTACTATTATATTACTACTTGTATTACTATTATAGGTTAAATTGATGTCATTTAAACTCTATGACAGTCATAATTGAAGTAAGAGAATATTAAGAGATCAGAATATTGGTTTTATAGCACACTTTTGCTTTGCATTGCAGCCCTTTCTTCCTTTATCAGACAGTGGTGTTATATACGATTCTGACGAAAGCATTCACAGTGATGAGGAAGAGGATGACGCATTCCTCTCTGACGTGCAGATCCAGGAACACACAGATGCCAATTCTTACAGGTCAGCAGAAATTGTCACTATTTTAGAATAATTATGTCGTGTGTTTACCTTCCTTCCAAATTAAAAATAAATTTCTGGTCTTCTGCACCATCCAACGTAAGTCAAATAATTTTAGTACTGTGGGCAGTGGCAATTATCTGCGGACGTGGCAATTTTGCATCACTGTAACAGTTCCCCATTTACTTGCCAAAAAAAAGAGATTAGGAAGTCAAAGCTGTGTGGTTTGCAGTTTTGTGGGGAGGAGAAAACAAGAAACACCCGTCTTCATTTTTAAGATTCCAAGAACATATGAGCCACAATGCCAGCTCTAGGTTCATCTACTGATTCAAGCATGTGCTTTTTGAATGAGGTCTGGGTTAAATAGAACCCTTCTACACTGTTTTTTCTAACTTGTGTATTTGGTTGAAGAAGAAAATTATTCTGCAGATAACTCTTAATGTTTTTTTAACATGATTAAATCTATTCTTTTTATACAGCTGGGCTCTTCTACATCTGACAATGGTAAAATTAGTTCTGCACAACATTAAGAACTTCTTTCCCATTGCTGGTCTGGAATTCACCGGTATGCTAAATGCTGCTTTACATGTTATTTTTCTGTATTTGTGGCTTTTAGTCAGACTTTGCTTTTTAATTCTAATTTTAAAATTTAAATAATTAAATACCTTATTTATTACAATTGCCAACATGTACATTTGCTTTCAGGATTTTTTTTGGATGGTTATATTCTTATGGCAGTTTTATACACCCTATAACTTAAATAATTTTTTCTCTAAGCCTTACTTTATTAATATTTCTGTTTAGATCTGCCTGTAACATCACCGTTGGGCATTGCTGTAATAAAAAATTTAGAACACTGGGAACAGATTCTTCAAGATAGAATGGACCAGTTTGAAGGCCCACCACCAAACTACATCAATACTTACCCCAGTGACCTTGGTGTAGGTGCAGGACCAGCTCTTCTCCGCAACAAAGCAATGATTGAACCTGAAAACACACCATTCAAGTAAGTATTTTTTTCCTTGCAAAAACACATTCTTTGATCACAGAAATTCTAGAGTATTTCCTCCTCATGTTTAACAGCCAAACAAAGGTTGCCTAGCTCTTAGCTCTAGCCAATGTTTTACAGACACCACTTTCCCACATCCATTTGTTCATTCTTATGCAGCTGCCTGTCTCCTACAGCAGCCTTTACTTTGCTGCACCTGTCACAGCTGCAACAAGAAAGCAAAATGAGTAAAGAACAGAGGCTGGAGGACTACAAATCAAGAGCAGTGATTGCTGCTGAGAAGACCCCATTCAACCTGTTTTACTATTCCTCCATTAGCAGTTGTCTCCCACCCTATCTCAGCAATGAAAGTGTTACATAATACATGCAGATATCTAGGGGAGGAGAGACAGAAAGTTGTACTGTGGTCCTTTTAAGGCTAATCCTCCTGGGTTTAGACCTCACTGCAGTTACAACTTCCACGTGAGGGGAAGAGGAGGGGCAGGCACTGATCTCTGCTCTGTGGTGACAGGGACAGGACCCGAGGGAATGGCCTGAAGTTGCGTCAGGGGAGGTTTAGGTTGGGTATCAGGAAAAGGTTCTTCACCTAGAGGGGGGTTGGGCACTGGAAGAGGCTCCCCAGGGCAGTGGTCACAGCACTAGCCTGGCAGAGTTCCAGAAGCATTTGACCAGCACTCTCAGGCACATGGTGGAATTCTTGGGATGTCCCGTGCAGGGCCTGGATTTGGACTTCAATAATCCCTGTGGGTCCCTTCCAACTCGGGATATTCTGTGTTTCTTTCCTCCTTCTGTTTTATCCAGATCAAAGGATTACTCAGCTCTTCCAGCAAAAAGGCTCTGGCATTTTCTAGTGAAGCAAGAACTTCTTCAGGAGACTTTCATAAGATACATATTCACAAAGAAAAGAAAGCAGAGTGAGGTAAACAAAGGATGCAACTTTTTTTTAAAAAGAAAACTCGGTTATAACTGTTCCTCAGTTTCCTCAGTATTTAACTTTTCTTTCCATTTTTCATGAACATTTCAGTTTCCTTTCTATCATTTAACAGTGTTTGGATTTTTTTTCAAAATCAACATGATTGTCATGTTGTTGATTGGGATATCAACTGAACCAAACATTTTAAGACAAGACGTATCTCACCTTTATGTGTTTGAATACTGTCCTAATAAACAGAACATTTGTGATAACAGTAATAAGCAAAGAAATTTGAATATTCATATAATATTTTTTTGGTGTGTCATGCTGAAAAAGCAATTTAAATGTGCTATTAATTTGTGTATATGTATATATGCATGAGTAATATATACATATAAAAGTAATATTATATAGTAATATATAATATGGGGCTTTTCAAATTATACCAGTTACAACTGTTCTAACTGAAAATTTAAGCCAACACATAAATATCACGGGAAATAAGTATATGATTTAATATCTTTTAGAATTCCTGTAAGTATGGAGTTTGTGTGTGTATTACTCCTCCATTTATTTACTATATCATACATTTTGTGTTCATCTAGGAGGCATTACATTTTAAGTGAGTTTGTTTAGATTCCTGTCTTAGTTTCTGTGCTTTTTATAAAAAGTTAAAAATACATTTGTCATCATTTACTGACAGAGTGGCCTTTAAAATCTAGTTTGGAATGTTTCATTCTTTTTTTATATTTGTTTGTGCATGTGTTTTGTGTTTGTGACTGTGTGATGTTATGTAGTCTGTAGAAGATCGTGTGGAGCAGGTCAAACAAAACTGCGTAGCAGAAGATCACAAAAACAAGGTAGTATCCCTTCTCCCAAACCTCTAGCACATTCTTAAAAGTTCTGTGGAACTGGCTTTTCTTTTCTAATGTGACTAACAGAAGCTGTGTGTTCTGTGTAGTCTGTGTGACAGGCTTTTAATCAGTGAACTAACTTCGGATGTCCTGATAATTGGGATGAGTGAACACCTTGTAAATAGTGTTGCACACACAACTTCGTGTTTCTTACACTCAAATATAACTTTTGGCTTCTAGAACACCAAAGAGAATGAGAAGTCTAAAGTTTAGCTTCCGAAACAATGCTAAGGCCACTGAACTTTTCTTGCATGAATTTTGTATACATTTTTGCACTCTGTACCACTACAAAATGAATTTTCATGCTAATTGAAGATTTTATAAATGTTTTGTAGGTTGAAGCAGATCTTGGCTACCCTGGAGGAAAAGCAAAAATCATTCACAAAGAATCAGATATGATAATGGCATTTGCAGTTAACAAGGTAAGCCTCAAATAGTACAAGAAGTGTAATAAAATATCTTAATTATAGTTAGTACAAATTTTGTATTTGTGCTGCATAGGCAAACAGCAATGAAATTGTTTTGGCATCTACACATGATGTTCAAGAACTTGATATTTCAGCTCTACTGGCTGCTCAGTCATTTATATGGATTGGGGAAGAATATGACAGAGAGTCTAAAAGGTAGGATTGCTTCTTTGTGGTTATATTAATAAGAGCATTCATTTTCTGGGAGGCTGCATCTAAAATACCTGTGTAAGCACAAGTGGAGCATACAAAAAAAGTTAATTACTCTTCTTCATTAAGTTTCACATTGCTTTGCAAGTGAGGGAAGGCAAGAGAATAATCACTGTCTTTAGGCATGTCTGCACTGCACAGTGAAGCAAAATCCCATGTGGTGCATAAGCTCACAAAGGAAGTGCTACCTTAGACCCACTGCAGTTCCCCTGCAGTGCAGGGAGGAGGGGAGTTGTGGTAGCTGATGCTGGCTGTACAGTACAACAGCCTGGCTTCCTGTCCCCTCCGTTGCTGTGCTGAGAGCTGTGAAAGCCTCAGCTGCAGCGAGCACTCCTCTGCACAACTCCCTGCACGCTGCACACACAGGGTGGGAGTAGTCCAACAATATTCTTCTCAAGAGAGCTTATATTCTTATATGGGATCATCTCTTGAGATTAAACATTGACAGCTTTGGAGCACATGGAAAGAATTAGTACTACATAAGTGTAAGAATTATCAATTTATGGTCTCGTTATAGTCACTTCCTCTACCCACTGCCACTAGACTCTTGACAATTAAGCACAGAGCATTAGAAGCAAAGAAACATTTGTTCAAAGCAGAACACTGCCGTTCTTTTATAGTTCTGATGACATTGACTTCCGTGGTTCTACAACGACGCTCGCTCCTTCAACTGCTCCATCGTTTGGAGTGAGTCAGATACAGCCATCTCCATCTATGCCCTGGTTAGGCAGTGGTCAAACAAGCACTGGAGCTGGTGTGGTGAGTACTTCTGTGTGTGCAGCTCAGAGGAGCAATACTTTTTTGTGTGTTAACCAGTAAAAAGACCTAGTGTGCATTAGTCATCATACTGGCAATTTAATGTTGACATAAAAGGCTGACAGTGACAAAGACCTGGCCAAAAAGAAGGCCAAATTAAGCATTTTCTCATATACTGTGGCACAGAATTATTGTGATACAGAAAACAATGGGACAATCAGGGTTTTCTTCTTTCGTATGGGAATTTTGATGTAGGACCTTCCAAATAATGTTAGCTTAATAAACTTTTTTAAATTAGTGGACACTCACCATGTCATAGTATAAACAAAACTGAAGAGTGTACTTATGTCTTTTTTCAAAACTTTTTTAATTTTTCTTTGTTTCACATGAAGATTATCAAAAGAAATCTGAATAACGTCAAGAGAATGGCCTCACATCCAGTCCATCAGTATTGTAAGTGAATCACACTTACTAGTATGGAATTGATAATTTTTTACAAAATACTGTACTATTCATGAACATCTTTTAATCTTAGATCTGACAGGAGCACAAGATGGAAGTGTTCGAATGTTTGAATGGACCAGACCTCAGCAACTGGTTTGCTTCCGGCAGGCTGGGAATGCCAGGGTTACCAGGATGTATTTCAATTCCCAGGGAAATAAGGTGAGTTCAACATTTAGGGGGTTTTTTGGTGGGTGGGGGTGTTATTCATAAGGAAACATTTGGTCATGCAGTGACCTCTGAAATGGTTTTAACTGGTGACATGCAGAATTGTTAGCATGTCCTAGAATGATGGCATTTTGGCTGCACATGGGAGCTTTGTAATAAACCGTCACCCTTATTCTCCTTTGTCTTATTCCTCAGTTTCACACTGCTATCCCATACCCTATTTGCTGCAGTTTCACACTTTTTGTTCTCCCTCTTCTGAAATCAACGTTCCCATGTGGTGACCTTTTTAAATAAAACATTTTAAAAAACTGACATTCCTTATTTTATAGATGCACACTTGTATCAATCATAGAATCATTAATATTGGAAAAGACTCCCAAGATCGTGAAGTCCAACTGTCAACCAGTATAGGCACAGGTCTTCAAGAAATTTGATAATGTTTTGAGATAATTGCAATCTTACCCTCATGTGGGAATCAATCTTAAATCAGAAATTAAGATGTACCAGTTGTGGCTGGGCTTCACAAGAAGGTCACTCAAGCAGGATTCATGAAACCCAACTAAAATGAGGAAACATAAATGATAATTCTAAACATGTCCAAAATTATTTTGTAAAATACTTATAGAATATGCTGCATAGATTATAAAATATGAACTGTTATTCATTTTGGTTAATAAATATAGCTCAGTCATTTTACCATTCATGAGAGAGTACAGTCCTTCCACAATTGTTCTCACCATGCTTTTATAGCATGCTTCATGCATCTTACTCTTTTAAACATTTTCAAGTAGAGTCATGGAGTAGTGATGCCTCTGTTAGCTTTAGCATCTATTGAGCTTCCATGCTTAAAAAGCCGCCATTTCCAGAAAAGAGTTGAGTATGCAGGAGAGCATCAATTGCCAAATAATCATTATACAATCAGCACTGAACTCACTTGGCTTCTAAACTCCTTTTTGGTACCTGACCATCATTGTTATTGATATTCAATTTGCAGGCAAAGGTTTGGTGGTTTAGGTGGGTTTTTTTCCTGAAGTCAGCAGTTCACTATCATGAAGTAATCATCCAGTAACCAGTATGTTCTTCTAATAAATGCAGTTTGTTCCTTGCAGTGTGGTGTTGCTGATGGAGAAGGTTTTCTAAGTATTTGGCAAGTAAACCAAACCTCCTCAAATCCTAAGCCCTATCTGGTAAGTAAACAGAATGATGATGATGATGATGATGATGATGATGATGATGAAGAAGAAATGCAAAATCTTTGAGACTTCAGACAGGCCAACAGCATATGATTATTGAGACTTTTTGATTTTGCTGCTTTTTAATTGCTGTACTTTATCAAAACAAAGCAGAGTATCAATGATACATGTTTGGAAAATTAATTGCACAATAACCACAAAATTATGTTATTAAAAATACTACTTCAACAATACCATTATTTAAATTAAAGATCAGAGCTACAAGTAGTGACTTTACAACTCCAAAACTTAATAAAAATACCCTCTTCAATAATTTTCCCTGCTTCTAAACAGTACATGATAACCATGCTTAATTTAAAATTCAGGCTGTTATCATACACTATGCTGGGGATTTGTTATTTGTCACTTATTTTAGTATCTTTTCATTTTATACTGGATTTTTAATCCATTGTTCCATTTTCTGCTTAAAACTGTTGATTTTTAAGCTTTGTTTTGCAATCACTGACATCAGACTGATAGTAGTAATTTTTGATGCAAACAACTGGTAAGATTGCATCTTTTTTGTTTTGTTTTCAATAGAGTTGGCAGTGCCACAGTAAAACCACAAGTGACTTTGCCTTTATAACCTCTTCAAGTCTAGTTGCTACATCGGGACAGTCCAATGATAACAGGTGTGTTTAAAGAAACAATGAGGAATTTCAGCAAAACTACCTATTCATCTCCCTTGACTTGCTGCCTCTTGGGCATTAATGTGTGGCTGACATTTTAAGGCTCAGTATTCTAAATTTTGTTACAACTTGAACTTGCCAAATATTTTCTTTGAACGTCATTCCTTCAGTCACTTGTTTCCCAAATTTAATTTGTGTGAGGAGTGGTCAATAGTTAACCAGTTTCTTCAAGTTGTATTTGAAATGCAAATACGTTGATGTGATGTTGCTGTGGGGCAGAAATATGTTCAGCAAAGCAGGGTAATTCTTTTCCTCTGAAAAGAACAACTTCTATAATTTCTTGGTACAACCTAGGAATAGTACACATTTTAAAGGTAGAATGTGTAATTCCGCTAAGCATAAAAAAGCAGAGAAAATAATTAAAGCTCTTTGTTCTTTGCATATGCTCTGCAATGACTGGAGGATGCCAAGGGCTCCTTGTTCAGTTCTACCTTCTAGACTGACATAAAATTTGAACACTTTGAGTCATGTCACCCCATGAATCACTTAGTAACAGGCCATAATGACTTTTGGTTTTCCCCCCCCTCAGAAATGTGTGCCTCTGGGACACTTTGGTTTCATCTGGTAACAGTCTTATACATGGTAAGTACTGTGGTGAAATAGGACATTACAATAACACATATCTATACGGTAACTAATGTTTAACATTTTTAGTTCAGCTGTGCTTTTTTAAGTCAGGAATTCAATTGAACTTCATATGTTGAATTTTATATTTTCTCAAATTTTAAATTCAGGTATGTCCCTGTACTCTAAAATAAACTAGACTGCATAACATGCTTTCTTGTGCATTGGATCTAGGTATCTCTTATGAGAGCAAAAAGCTGTCATATTACCCATATGAAGGAATGTATTTGTAAAGTTAGAAAATATTTAGATAAAAACTTATAGAAGAAATACTTTTTCAGGTTAAAAGCTACTTACAGTTTCAAATCTATTAAATTCTGACATCCTTCTTCTTCAGCCTTCACTTGTCATGACCATGGTGCCACAGTACTTCAGTATGCACCCAAGCATCAACTGCTAATTTCTGGAGGTAGGAAGGGATATATCTGCATCTTTGACATCAGACAGAGGCAAATTCTTTTCACCTTCCAAGCACACGAGTCAGCTGTTAAGGCCCTTGCACTGGATCCTTCCGAGGACTATTTTGTTACGGGCTCGGCCGAAGGCAACATGAAGGTAAGGGATGGAGGAGCTGGGTTCTATAGGAGGGTATTCAGCTGGTACAATTTAGTGTATTGTCATATGTAAATGGCCAGAAAAATGCAGTAACAAAACAAAAACAAACCCAAAACCTCCAAACCTACACTTGATATACAGCATGCTCGCCTTACATTTATAATGTAAACTGGTAGACTTCTAAAGCAAGTAGGTTTTGTCCTCCGCTAAAGAGAGTTAGTTTTTTTAAGGTTGTGAGACTGAATTGTAAGTGGATAAAGCAAAGGTTTTGAAATCTTAGCTTTGTTTTTCTCTCTCTTAAAAATGTTCTGGCTTTGCCTTTGGACATTTCTTTGTAACATAGGGGGCGCTCAGCAACTGCAACATTGTGTAAAGTTTCTGTATCACCAAGTTCTATTTTTCATCCTGGTGCTGTAGCCCAAGACAGCTACTGAGATGTCAAAGTAGCAAGAAACAAACACCAACGTGAAAACAAACAAACGAAACCGAAAAAAAAAAACCCAAACCTGAAATCTAAAGGAAGGAAGTAAAACAAGGTGATAAAGAGAAGGCGAATACAGTCTCTTTCACTTTAGCTGGAGAACTGCACACTGTTTAATAGGGGCTTTCACGGCCTGGCCTTGATGAGGGCTCCTGCTCCTTAGGACACAACAGGCAGCTGTGCTTCCTAGCATGCTGCAGTTTATTAATTCTGCAGTTTACTCTCTGCAACATTCCTTAGCAGGCAAGCATTCCCAGCCGCTGGAAAGCTCACAGTAGATTTCACTTTGGATGAAAGTGCAACCTGTCCATTTCTGCAGCTTTCACAGGGGGGAAGCTGGGAGGAGAACTCTAATCAGGTAACACAGGGCAGCTTCACCCTGCTCAGTAACCAAAGTAAGGCAGCCTTGGGCTTCCCAGTAATTGTTGCTACAAGGCAATAAAAAATATCCTTTATCTTTGCTGAATAGGGTTTAGAATAGCCAGGAATTTGAAACGTTAGAGGGAGAAAATACAAATCCTTTAACATTCGTCTCCTTTTGTCATTTGTCATTCTTTTGATACAGGTGTGGAGACTGACTGGCTACAATTTAATTCACTCATTTAAAAACGAACATGCTAAGCAATCCCTTTTCAGAAATATTGGTGCTGGTGTCACCCAGATTGAGACTGTGCAAGGCAATCGTATCTTCTCCTGTGGAGCAGATGGCACGCTGAAAATGAGGGTTCTTCCCAATGCTTTCAATGTACCTTCAGGCATCTTTGACATTCTGTAGCGTTCTGTGAGCTATATAATGGTTTATATAATGTCCCTTTAAGTAGCTAAAACACAGTAATATGCACTGTGGAAAGAAAACATTGTGTTTCCTTTCAAAGCAGTTACTGCAGCATTATAGGGGGAGAAAACCGACACTTTTACAACAGGCACATTTTGAATACGTCCATAAGGATTGCTGAGATGGAAATGCATGTCCAGGATTGTAAAAGCAAAGAATTCAACCCTGTACTGTTGGTCATGGGGGGGGTTATTGCTCAGTAACCCACAAGCTGCGTTTAGTAAGTGGTGTAAGGTTCTGACAGTTGTCAGTCACTTAACAAGCACTGTGGCTCTACAAGTCAGTAAGCATTTCTGACATGATTCTGACTACTTTTATTCCAGTTTTTCCCACTAAATGAAGCATGTATACAACTTCTCATTGTAAAATAGTTTAGTTTTAATTAAGGGTACTCAGTGTATTTGATTTTTGCAGAAAGTGTAATGGATGCAAATGCCGTGGAACATGTGCAATCAAGAGAGATGTACTGTGAGAGATATATCATTTTATGCTGAAATTTTTTTCCCAGTTAGTATTATTGCACAGTTGATACTGTAACTTGCACATCAACACATTTTTAAATGCGATGGGTTTTAATTTGCACACTATTTTCCTTTCTTTCTGAGCTATGTTTTCTATTGGACACCTGCCTTTACTTTAGGAATGTATTGTAAGCACTAAATGTTTGTAGTGAAGACATCCACCATTCTAGTCAGCTTTTAATTTTGAAGTTCATTTGTCCGGAAAATACTTCATTAAATGAAGCTGTTAAGAGAATACCAATGGAACATATAATGCCACATTTCAGATGAATGTCAGGCTTTATGTGGCCAGCTAGTAAATAGTGGATAAAAATGGTAATTAAATTATTACCAGAATATATTGTATAAACTATGCAGAGTTCAATATTGTTTGCTTGTAATATAAATAGCTACTGTTGTCAGATGTATTTTTCTGTTGTAAACAAAAAACATCTTCTTCAAGGACTGGAATGGATGTCTGTGTATTTAAATGTTAACAAACTGTCTTATTCCTCCAATGAAAATTTTGATGTCTGTGCTGTATTGTAAGATATACAAAAATAAAAAGCACCTTTCTCCAAAGGTGATTTTAAATTGCAGCCTGTGAAGTAGAAGTATGAAAAGAAGGAAGAGTAAATGTCACTGTTTAGCTTTCCCTTTGTAAGTTAAATAAATTACTTTTATTTCATGGAACAGCCCATTCCAGAACTTTTCCTTATATTTAAACAGATTTATCTAAATCTCCAGTAGATTGACCGGATACTGCCTGGGTTAGCTATAACTTGACCTCAGAATGTACTGAGATAAAAAAATAGTAGCTGTTTACATTTTCTTTTCAGCTGTTCTAGAAAAGCACAAAGTTAACAGAATTAAGTTCCACAGCTGCAAGAAGCAGAGGCTGGTTCTGTTACTGAGAACAGAGGTAGGATTTCCTGGCTTTCCTTCTCCAAGAGGTTGATCCAAGTGCTTCAACCATCTCACAGAGAAGTTTACCATGCTTTAAGATAGGCACATTATCTAGAAATTGTCACACCTGACTTGAGCTGTATTTGCCGGAGTATATTGCTGACTTTGGGGGTATTTTAGCTGAAAAAGTTTACTTTATTAGTACCACAGTTTGATTTTTAAAGCAACACCACAATGAAACAAACATGAGAAAACCTATCAACCAAAAACCCCCCCCGCAAAAGTCAAAGCAGCACATGGAACTGTAGCTCTGGATTGTCAAGTGTCACACTCTACACAGGTGTAGGTAGAATTGTTAGTCTATGAGTTTTGATGTATATACTAGTTAAAAGTATTAATTATGATTTTTTGTTCCCTTCTGCATCTCTCTCCTTAGCATCAAGGCCTTAGTGATAACAGCAAGTATGCTAAGAGCCCAGCCATCCTTGTGTGACACACTGGAGCTTAGCTGCAGTAGAGGAATTTTTCCAGCACATTTGCTAGACAAGGTTTTGCAGGCACAGACATTCCCAATTTCATTAATCCCTTTGACGGTGCCTGGATATCACACAGGTATTAAACAGCTCAGTGCAGTTTAGGATTTAAATAACACTTTGCTTCTAGATATTTGACTGTGCTCTATGAACTTTAGCAATATGCACAGGCAGCTTAGCAATTCAGGTAGGGATTTTCCAACAGCATGATTTTGAATATAGATACACAAAACAACAGTAGAGATTTATGTTCCAATGTTAAAGTTAAAAATTTGAAATACCAGAACAAAATTAAAATCAAAAAGTTCCTATTATTTGTCACCTCTACCTCTCAAAAATTTGAATGCAAATGGTGAATCTCTGATTTAAGGCTAACAACAGATTAAGTCACTAAGCAGTATGATGAATACCCGCTTGAGATTTTATTTTTTTAAAAATAGCAGCAAAAATGTATACCCTTTATTTTATTATTTCATTTGTATGGATGAATAAGGGGACATTTTATTTTAGAAATATGCCTTACTATAATTAAATAGTTACAAGCAAGTTTTAGTGGTATACTTTGCACCGCAGTAAGAGGGTAGGAAGAGGCTGCAGTAACACAAGCAGCTCACTGTTAAAAATGAAATTTTAATCATAAATGTTATGTCTTCAATTTTAAACCTTGCTACTTTTCTGCATTTACAAAACACAATTCGTGTATATTCAATATTTATTGTCATTGTTCTCATTTTCCTTGTACTTTGGCTGGATTTTGCTTTTGATTATTAACAGTTGATTGGCCTTGTCAAATTTGGAGCGTTCTGCTTTTTTTCCTATTTAAACAACTATTTCCATGCCCATGATTTTTAACAGCTCTAAACCTTTGCACAGAAAAATTGTTCACAGAGAATCCATGGAAATTATTAAGCGAAAGTGACAAAGGTATTTCTACACAAAAGTTCATTATTTAGATATTTATACTAGACCATCATCACTGACTAGCAAATGATTGCAGAGATGATTATAACGATCAGTTACAAATAGTCTCTGCTGAGCACATGACCAGGGAATATTTGATGTACATTAGATACAATTATCAGCTGAATAACAGGGGAAAACCAAAGGCAAATCTATGCTAACTGTGTGTCAGCTGCAATAGTGAACAGCTATTTTTTAAAAAGCTGAGGGTGGCCTATGTAATTGAAGTGTGTTTATACAAAGGTACCTGATTTCCCTTGTATACACACTCACAAACCACCATCAGTGAACAGAAAATGATACCAAGTGAGGAAACCCCCATGTGTATGTCATAGAGCTTTTAATAGCTCATTTAGGCAAACATGGCACATTAAAATGTATTCATCAGCCAAAATGCACAGGGTACACCATTAGGCTCCCATTCTCCCACGTGTACAGGTTCTTGTCTCGCAGACTGTACGAAAGCATAGCAAGAACAGACTGTGAAGAGCGTAACTCAAACCTTGCATTGATCTGCTTCCCTTTCAGTAAATCAAAAGCAAAACTTACTATCATGTCCTTAGTGTCAGTAACATACATAATGCCACATGCTATGAATGCATTACCAGCCTTGGACTTAGGATAGGTGGTATTGATGTGCCGAATGACTGAAAAGGTCTCTTCATCAATATGTGCTACCATTATGGTTTCGTCAGTGCTTGAAGCGTATATAACCCAAAGCCCCTTCTCATCCACAGCTATGTTGAAATAGGTCTTCGAGTTGGAGAAGAGGTAGTTCCGACCATGGTGTAAGGCATTGTCAATGAGCAGGGCACGCAGCAATGCTTTATCAAGCCCAAATCTGAAATGAGATACAGCAAGTATTCAGTACCCGTGATAAAAGTTCATTTCCACACACACGGGTTGGTGGAATCAATTCCAAGTGCATTATCACTGATAGAACTGTTGTTGAAAATATTTGTTCAAGGACCATTCTGATGGCTTTTAAGATTAAGTTCTCAAAGAACCTTCCAAAACACCAGGAGAAAATTCCAAAGTAATAACCAATCTGAAAGGTGCCCAAGAGCATGGACTTGCTTTGGTAGGTTTCCCTTTATTTAGTCTATGAGCTTTATTATCACTAGGATGAAAGAAGACACTAAAAGGAATGGATATGAAAAACAATTGGGTACCAGGTGAAGGCCCAAACTTGGGAAAAGGAATCTGTACAGAATTTTGCTTTTGACTAGGTAGGAGCTAAAGGGAGAAAATGTGATTGACCAAAGCAGCAAGAATTCTGGGCAGGTTCACGTAGAGTTCCTCTTCTGAATACAGTCCGGATAATGCAGTGATTTGCTCAAGTAAACATCAAAGGAATAAAAATTCTAGTTTTGCAGAGCCAAAATTCTGACCTTATGCTGGCCTCAATGGGACAGCGTGAATACTTCATCTCTGATGTATAAAATTGTTTTTATTCCTTGAAATTCCTTAATAGGATGATAATGTGAGGGCAGCAGCAGTGAGCGGCTAAATCATGTTCCTCTATTGGTTTAAGAGGGTAATCAGCTCCTCTCAAGACACATCTGCAGTCAGCATTTAATCACCCAATAACACTGTGCTTTAGCAAAGGCAGAGAGAGCGTGGCTTTATCTTTTTAAATAATTCTGTCTGCAAAGCAGCAGGTTTCAGTGTCTGACTTCTGAGTGTATAGCTCCAGTCTTCAAAGAGGGGAGGGAAAAACACCACTCGATACAGGAATCTGCTACACTTGCAAGTAATTTTTCTGAAAAGACAGGCTCAAATACAGGAACGTTTCAGATCCAGGAACATACAACACTGGAAGAATAGTTTTCCTTTTTAAGTGGTGTTGACAGCATATATTGGAAATATCATCCTAAGAAAAGTCAGGAATAACAAACTTAGATTGTTCCCCTCAGCTTTTGTAAAACTCACATCTGCAGCAACTCCATATTCTAGCAGCATGTATGTACAATAAAACAACATCTAAAGGCTGGAGAAGATTTGAGAAAGATGTGTCAACCCTGTTAATCTTGTTAATTGCTTCACATCTGTGTATAACCCCATGCAAGGGGTAGAAAGACAGCCCTTTAACAGGACTAGTCACTCAGAAATGAAGATTTTCTTCAGGATTCTTTTCTATAAAAAAAACAACAAGACAGAAGGCATCTCAGATTCATTAGAAATAGACAAATTCTGCAGCACGCAACACCCTGCCTTTTCCTGTTTTATGTGAAAATCCTGAAGGGAGCAGAAAAGTGAGGTTTTATTCCTGAGGTTCTCTTGGGCTCCCCCAGTCAAGGACAGTCTAGCCTGGAACTCCAAATGGTTCTGAAATTCTTTAATCTTCTGACGCTTTGGGGTAAATGTAAAGATATAGTGTAATACTTTCATCAGCCACAGGAACTCAAGCTACAAACACTTTTCTGGTCACTAATATCAATAAAGTCAACCAAAAATAACAAAAATAGTAAAGCATGTTATGAAATAAAGGAAAAAGAATGAAGCAATCACAATGTTGGGGATCTGACCACCATGAGAAAACCTTCCAAAGGTCAGACAAACCTAGTTTTACCAGCTTTTAAATATGACAAGAAACTCCTTTTGAATGTTTTTTTCAACATTTACGAAATGGACCAACCAGATCCTCACCTGTACTTTAAGTTAAAACAATACAAAAACTCCCAGAAGCTTTTATGGAGCCCAAAATCAAGGACTAGACTGTCACAGAATTCATAGTGCCTCATTTGATCTGTGCTGAAGGTAAATAATCTCAGAGTGAATAACAACAGAAAGGCCATTTCTCAGCAGCTCCTTGAGAGGTTTTGAAAATTCCACAAATAGTTTGTGTTCATCTGTACGTGAAGGCATTTCCCAGATAATGGTACCCAAGCAAAGATGAGGAACCTCTGCCCTATCACTGTGTATTGCTTACACAGTGATGGTCTTTTAGAGACCACCAGGGAAAAAGCCTAAAGATATTTAAAGGAGGCTGCCAAAAAGTGAGCTTGTGCTTGGCAGAATAAATATTATAGACTCCACACAGCTTGCTCACATTCCTTGGCATCCACATGAATATAGGAAGGCGGCACTCACACCTGCTTGGGAACAGACATCAAAGTGTAGTAAATGTTCTTGGCTCAAACATCAGAGTCATGTAAGAACTTGAAAGCACACACAATCTTTCACTTGCCCTTGGACTGTCTGTTTTTGGCTCTTCCCACAAGGTGAGATTTTGGGGTTGATTTGTATTGTCTGTCTCTGTCCTCAGTAGAAACTGAAACAAGAGATGTAATTCCCAGTTCCAGTTCAGGGACATACATTGGGAAAGCAGTAGAAACTTCTTATTATGAGGAAGTCAAACACTGGAGCCACTCCTCCCCAGTGGAATGTGCAGTTCTCCAGGTCGTCATGTCCTGAGTGGGTGCCTGAGTGCATCCCTCTGTGCCAGCACCATTCCCTGCTGCCGCCATCCAGAGCAGAGCAGAACACAGCAAGGGCTCTGCAAAGCCGAGTTCCATGAGTGGGCCACAGTCACAAAACCACCCACCTGTGCCTCCCACACTGCAGCTGAACCACTTCTGACTCAGATGCAGGTAGATGCATAGCTTATTCTTCTAAACCTAACACTTTTTTCTGCTACTCAAATTCCTTAGTCAGTTCTCATTCCTTTCTTGTGATTATGAACACAGGAAAGAATCCAAGTTGAAGAACACCCACAGCAGTGTAATGTACAATAGAACCTGTTGGATCCCAGGATAGCCAAGAGGAAAATCTCTTGTCATCTCTGCACATGGCATCTTGTTCTTCTTGAGGCACCACTACCCTGTTACGTGGTAACTACGGAGGTGAACCTCTGAGGCAGAGCTGGACACTAAAGAACTGTCACAGCAGAGTAGTGGACCTGGACTACTCCCCCAATTTCCCTCCTCCCACAGCATCTGCACACACAAATGGAAGGTTGGTGGCCCACATTCTAGTTACAGATTGGAAAGAATGAGTTGTTCTGTTCTGGAAAGAGCTCTGAACCATTCCTCCATTCTTCCTGTTTGGGTAGGAATGAAAAGAAACACAGAATGGTACAAGAAGAATAGGCTACTTTTCTGAGGTTCACCTCTGGCACTCTAATCCATTTCTCCTTCCACAACATCACTTGCCTTAAGCCAACTGTGTTTGACTTACTTCAAAATGACATTGGTTCCTCCCTTCTGATAGTACAGATGATTGTTTTGTACTGCGTGACCACATCCATAGAAGAATCCTGTGATGTTAATGATCCTGTAGCTGTCATTCAGCAAGGCATTGGAATTCTCATATTCTTTTATATAGTTTCCTAAACAAAGGGGAACACGTGTTGAAATAAAAGGACTATAATTTGGTTCATCTCATTTTGAAATCTCTATCTTAAAGTTCAATCTCTGCTGAAAGTCGGTCTCAATGAACTATCTGACAGATAGCAATGGTATTTGTGTTTTCAGTAGTGATTCAACTTGCTAGAATGTCAAAAAAGGATCCAGAGACAAACAAAAGAATCTATAGAGGAGATGATCGAGAGCCTGCTTCCCACAGATGTAAGGGGCCCTCATTCTGAACACAGTTGATATATATACAGAAGTATTTCCTTTTTCCACTTAGGTCCTGGGCATGCTCTTGCTCTAAATGTGAGTAATGCAGTATCTGACTCATTTTCACGCCTAGCTAAATGAAAAGGCAAATCTCTGAGCTATAATTTAGGGAAGTAAAGCCATAGGAAACAGAAACTCTTGAAAGAAAAGAATAAAAAGCCATGGCCAACAGACATTTAAACTTAGATTTGTTAAAAAAAAATAGAAACATCAACCTATTTTGAAAATCTGACGGTGACTCTGAAAATGTCTCAAGATAGTACAAATGCCTACAAGCACCTGTGTAGTCAGATACTAGACAGGTAAAATGGAAAATATTCTGAAAAAGATGTGGCTAAAAACCCATCATATTTACAAGTTTAGGTTGAAGAGATTAAGGAAGCAACGTCAGTATAACAATTCATTTTTGATCAGTGATTACTACTGAAAATACCTAAAAAATGTGTGGTGAGCCAAATCCTCTCGTCACTTATGTTTGCAGGTTCCCGCATCCAAGTTCCAAACATCTGGTGTACACTGACAAAGTGAACAGGACTTCCCACAGATGATATGACACATTCTAGTAGGAAAAGAGCACATGTTCATGATCTGTGACACTAAGAGAGCAAGCAGCACTTAAGTCATACTTTGTAGCAGGTTACCAGCTTTTTTTGAAGGACCAGGGGTTCTGTCTTCAGCTTTTCCAGCCAGGGTATCATCATTTGGTACAGCACATGTCTCACCTAGAGTGGAGGGAAAAAGAGAAAAATGACGTGTTTTACCCTATTTGACATGACAGATGTGCATATCAGTGACTCCACTAAACTAAAGCAATGACAACTGGAATTTTGCTTCATCTGGAAAAAAAAAATGCTTAGGTTGGTCTGGTCAAAAAATGAGATAAGAAAAAACTTGCTCTCACTTCTGCGAAGGAAATGAAGTGTTCAGACTGACAGTCAACTTTGAGGAGTAACTAACTAAATCAACAGATTTAGTGCCTTAGCTTTGAATTTCTGAGTAGCCGCTTAGGAAGACAGAGTTGCCCCTTTCATGAGATAACTTTAGACAGCTGAGGTAGCTGACAAATGGCTGATTTAGCAGTAACACCTAAAGCTTTTTCTTGGGAATGAGTGGTTGCTGAACTCAAAAGCTTCATGCCCAAACCCCCACACATCAGCAGAGAGGGTGGATGCTGTAGGCAAGACGGAAGGTTTTGCTCATGCTGTTAATGCCAAAGACAGCAATAAAGCACTAACACATACACTGAGTACATGATGCATGGGGGTGACATTCACGCCACTAAAGAAGCAGAATGAAATACTAATGGAAATGACACATTACATTACTTACACACAGAGAAATTATTCTCATTAGAATCAAACACCTGGAAACATTTTTCCACACCCCACAACAATTTAAGGAGTAACTGGTTGGATTTTCTCTTAGCATTTACTGTTAAAACAATGCCTGAATTAAATTATTTTTGGACCCTTTTCTATACAGCCAGGTATCTCTTCTGCCCTTAAAACAACGTGACACATTTCAGTTTGCTTAGAATGAGTAACCACAGAGAACAGTTCTCAGCTTTTTACTGAGATTTTTCCTTGTTTTCTAATTCTATTCTTAACTTTCATCTCTAGCGTTTCACACTGCTTGACATACAGGATGCAAATTTTCTTAAGCATGCATTTTTGTTGTTGCCTCCCAAAATATTTCTGGGATTTATGGGCCTGTGATGAAGTTTAAGTGAGAAAGATAGTAAAAATATGAAATAACTATAAAGTAATGCTGAAAGGGTACCATGACATTCAGGAAAGAAAGGACAGATTATACTGCATTGTTGTTTTCTTCTTTAGGTCATATCCTCCCTTTGTTCATGCAGAAGAAAATTACTCCAAGATAGAGCAAGAACAACATGTATTTCTCCCACCCATTATCCAGGGCATTTGGTGAGAGGACATTGAAAGTCTGCAAGTGATCACAGTGCATCTCCAAGTAAGGCACAAACAGCCCACCCAACCATGGGTAAGCTGAATGCCTATAGCTAGAATCTACCAATCCCTCTAGATTCCCTTCCTGCTTCTGATCTCAAAATATTGTCAGAAGATTTCAAAAAACAAAATCACTCAGCAGAAATTATAAATTCCAATGCACAAGTTAATTTTCTTGGGCTGAGTCTAATAGGTTCAGTTGATTGAAGGAGCAGTTCCCTGTACAGACTAAGGGACAGTCAAGAATCAGGTTAGTGTTTGTAACAAAGCTGAGTGCACTATTTGCATTTGAGAATCTTTGCAATACTCTGACACCTTTCAGCTGCATGAATTAGCAACTAAAATTAAAAAGACAGTTTTCAATCAAAGATTCTTATGGGAAATTTTCTCTACTTTCTTTCCATCAAAAAACAAGATAAATATCCTACTGATTCCTATCATAAATTATTCTGGTTGAGAGTTAATGGAGTTTACAAGACATTAAAACTATTCATTTGGGGAAAGGTGGGGAGGATGGAGCACAGATGTTTTGTTTCTTTCAGAATTCAGTGACAGTACCATTGAGAAAAAATACACTTGAGCTTCCAACTAATTATACTCTTCTCTTGAAGAAATGAAGTTTTACCTGATTCAAAATTTAATTTGAAAAAGCCTGTCTTGTGTTCTTTAGTCAGTGAGAGAAAGGCATCAATGTAATAAGTTAATTACAGTTGTAAATCAGCATGTGTATTCTTTCCTTGAAAGAGAGACGAATATTTAGTTACAAAAGATGGATTATTATTTGAATTTTGGTAATAATATCTCATGGTTTGCTGAGTCATGAAACATAAAATCTCATGGAGGAAGATCTCCTCTTTGCAGTTATTTGAGTGTAACTCCCATTTGCACGCTGCAATTTAAAATCCATCAGAAATTCACCAGATAGCTTATCCTCCAAAGCATTTCAGTTTGTTTCAGCACTTGAAAAGAGGCCACCTGAGCAAATGGCCCAATTATCTCATACAACAGTTCATGCATTTCTGAATTTCAAGTAGGATGAGATTTCTGCTCCAGCTCTTTTCCATTGTAAGGAGGCTCTCTGGGCTCTGTTCTGACACTTCAATATCCAGAATAAGGGTGTTACATGCACATGTAAAATTAAAAATTCATCATTTGAAAGGCGAACATTTCAACTGCATTTCTCTTACTTTCCAGATTTATCCCATCTAACAGAAAACACCATTTGTAAATACTTTGCCTGAGCATTAGCACAGCACAGTTAGAAGACTAATATTGTACTGGAGGTAACTTGCTGCCTTATCCAACCATATTTCAGCAGAACACCTAAGCACATGTTCAGCTTTGTGCAGTTTTACTGATGCCAGCAAAACTAAACACATGCTTACTGTTTTGTGAGCCTTGAAGCAATGGTTTAATCTTGAACCTGTTCATAATATGGAAAAGAACCCTGGAAAGCACTAACCTGTCCACATGCAGCTGTCGATGTTCTCCTGAAGCTCTGCTTTAGCTTTACCTTTACGTTTACCTGGAGGCCCTGGGGGCCCCGGTGGTCCACGGGGCCCAGGTGGTCCAGGTTCACCTTTTGCACCTGTGTACAAAACAAAATGTCAGGATACAGGCCCTCCACAGGCAGCACCAACCTGTGGAGAACTGTGTGTGTCCACAGGACATCCAGAGAACAGCCTCTCTCTTTCTTGAGAAGTTTCTGGGTACAGAAATATGGTGCACTAAACTCACTGAAATGCTGTTTGTTAGCAGTTGAACCACACAGAAGCTTCACAAGGTGTAGGGCATCTATGCATTTTATGTGTCTGGATTACAGACCCATTAGAGGGTTGGAAAGCACTGTGGCCTTTTACTTACTGTATTCTCAGACCTCATCTTCAGATGCTACACTGCTATAATTTTATACAGCTTAGGTTTGGCTGCTTCACATGCTCCTGAGTGGAAATCTGCTCCACATTTTCTAACATAAAAATAAAACTACACCGAAAGAAAGAGCAGGAGGAGGTCAACTGTCTGAAAGCATATTGGAAAGGGTGAAATTCATGTATACCTCAATCCAAAGCCCAAGCAGAAATGTTTTTGTGAAGACTTGCATTGCAAAGAGAAGAATCTCCTGGGCACAGCAATGCTCAAACTTCTCTGTGTGTATATATAGACCATATTTATATATGTTGGTTCTGCCCTTGTGGGTCACATTCACACTTCAGAAATGGAGCATATCTTTTTCTGTCAAGTACACTGTTGCAAGAGAACTCCCAAGAGCACTTCTGCATACCTTCTAATACCACATCACTGTTTGCATCCCCCTTTTCCCCCTTGGCTCCTCTTGCACCTTTTCCTCCTGGCATGCCATCCTTGCCAGGTAAACCCATTTCTCCAGGTTCTCCTTTCTGTCCTGGATCACCTTTTGGGCCTGGGACACCTAGAAATAAAAAGCATTTCAGTATCAAGAGCATTGCTCCAGTATTAAGCACCAATTAATACATATTTTTACTACAAATCATATTCACTCTGGTTATTTTTTTTCACCTGTAGTTAGCTGGGTAACTGTAATTTGTTTGGATTTCAAAGCAACATTGTAACCTAATATGAAGGGAAAGTGTACCTATTTTTCCTCTTTTTCCATTTATTCCTGGTTCTCCCTTTTGTCCTGGTATGCCTGGGACTCCATCTGATCCATTGTACCCAGGCAGTCCATCAAGTCCAGGAGGCCCTGATCAAACCAAACAGTAAAACTGCATTTTCACTGTTGGATGCAATTTACACTTAAATCTACTATATTTACCTGCAGTATGTCTATATATATATATATATTTGAACCTTGGTCAAACATAACTCCTACTTTTCCAATACAGAGAATTACTCCAAGCAGACCAGCAACTAAGCAGCACAGAAAGCAAGCAAGCCTTCATAAAGCTTTGCAACCACATGAGTGAGAACTGAGACAGAGAATTAAATAAGAAAGAAGGAAAATTTATGGGAGAGGTGGGAGGGTGTAAGCAGTAACCAATATTTTTTTAAAACATGGGTTTAGTGTTAAATTGTAATATCTGTTTATGGAGGGAGGTAATATATAGACTCATCTCTTCATCTAGATGCTACTTAAGCACTCTTAATTTGGTTTTGATCAAATATTCTACTCCCTCCACTAGAAAATTAAATGTCTAAAACCTCCCCCTTCTCAGAAGGCGCATGAGCTGACTTAAATACAAACATAAAGGCAGGCAGTCATTCAACCCTCTCAATCTAATTAGCAAAGGAAGGCTACTTTGTGAAAGATAGGTTTCTACATTGCAACATTTTGTACCAGCAACTGTTTCAATTACCCAAAATGTTACTGCAATTGTCAAAGTATCTTACCTGGGGGACCTGGGGGGCCTAAAACAAGAGAAAAAAAAAACAACACGAGAAAGAAGAAATGGTGAGTTTAACCTAGCAAGAAAAGAGCAATTCCAAACTGAACTGATTAGCATTCAATCAGAACAGTAAAAGAGAAAGAAAGCCCTCAAATTTCAAAATTAATATCTATTAACTGCTTTATATTATAAATAACTGAGCATTAGCAGTAACTCAGACTTACTAAAAGTCTATCCTTCAACACATTTACATATAAACACTTTGCTTTTCTCAAATTTCAGTTGATACAAGTTTGACAAGTATGACGACTTGGTGTCGTCACCAAGGTGACAGGTGTGACAAGGTGTAGACGACCTCTACAATTTAACCTCACTGTCAGGGGCTTTGATGCCTTCACAAAGCCATGGATGCAAGACACCCCACAGTCATTACATTTCCTTTACGTAAGCATTCTCCAAGGACTTGTTCTAGTAGAAGAATAATAGCTTTACAACACTGATGAATGTCACAATTACAAATCCTGTTGAAAACACACATTAAAAATATATGCCACGCTTCTCTGTGTTTTACAGATGTTGCATTGCTGTTCAGGATTCAGATTAGTTAAACAGGGGGGCAAAAAAGAAAAAAAGCCTTGTCATTCTCATTAACTGCATTTAAATCACAATCAGGCTTTTCACATGTCATAGTTCTCCAGCCTGGATTGAGCTTCTCACAGAAACTGGTTGGTACATTAGAAATTGGACTTCAGTTATTCAGCCACAGGTAATACAGTAAAATCTGTCTCACTCCCTCTTGCGTTGCTCAAATGCAATGCTCCTCTTCCTAATGAGAAGTAAACATTGCAGGCTAGAGTAAAGCAAGACTACACCAGAACACGTTTCTGACTTATCACCTGTGATTCCCAATACACATAAAACCAAAAATGGAAACCCACTACGAGAATACAAAGGTGACAGTTGTGATTAAAGAACCAAATTAGTTCTGTGAACATTTTTATCCAGTCAAAGTACTGTCTTGTTTCAACAAAACTCTCTACAACAGAAAATAACAGTAATTACTGGATTTCCCTAAAGGTGACAATTTTTACTCTTAATTACAAAGCATTATGAGTGAAGTGAAAACCATTTTACAATACCATTATAGGAATCATCCCTTTTAATCAGTACAGGCAGTAACATCAGTTACCATCTTTCTGCCAGATTTCCAGTAAATGGCCATTTCTTCCACACTACAATGTTACATCCATTAGTGCATTCAATTACTTCCTCATCCCAAAAACTGAGGCTTCTTGGATAAGCATAAGATATGTAAGAAAGGTGCTTGAAAAGCAACAAATGTCACTGAGCCTATAGCAGAGAAAGCCAGTCATTCAATGGCGTTGAGAAGAAAAGGTGCAGAAGGCATCAAGCAGCATGAACTCACAAGTCTGAAGCTCAAAAAAACAAATTTTTAGATTGTCTGTGGTTCAGCCACTGCTGCAATCAGAACTGATCTACAACTTCAGAAGTATTATTTAACATCTGTGTTTATGATGGTAATTTTCATTTATGTCTAATCAGTTGTGTCAAATGGACTTTATTGCCATTTGAAAATTCAACCCAGACAGCAACTGAAGTGCCTTCTTTAACTCATAAAAACTAACTTATTTCTAATCTTCTCATTTCCTAAAAGAACATGACCCATTCTGTGGTAGAACTCAGAGCTGGACCGTAGCTCTAAAATTGGCTACTACCTGACACTCTTCACCAAACCACACAAAACTTATCACACCTTCTCTTGTCTTAGCCCTCAGCAGCTCCAGCTCCCCACTGGTGACATGTGAGACATCCTGCAGCCATGCTCCAGTGCAGCTGAGGAAAACAAGTTGTTCACCCAAGTCCCACTGCTCCACTGCAGCGGCAACAACGGGAGCAAATTTCTACACCCTGCATGTTCCTCCCATGTTAGGCCTGAAGTGTGACATACACAAAAATACCATGACTAAACCCTCAATTAGTATTTTGAACACCCAAGTCTAAAAGATTTGTTAATGAAAATCACATGGAAAAGAAATGGCTCCAAGTAACATCAACTGAGTTCCTTAAATTCCAGCATTTATATTAAGAAAGTAGAGATAAGTCCTAAAGTAGCACCTATTAATTTTTTATTTATAATTTTCATAGATTAAATAGCATAGTTTTTTGACCCAGTTATTGACCTCAGGTTCTGTGAAAACACTGTATTTCTGTGTGTCTGGAAGTAACACGTGTGTAATGCTTAAGGCAACAAACATACCTGTTAAGCATATCCCTTTGGTGCTGTTACATAAATCCACCATCACTCGGACCTAATATTGCAAAGAGAGTAAAGTTGAAAACAATGCATTCCATAAATGTATCTAGTTCACTTTACCTACAGAAATAATTCCAAAACCAACTGTCCCTCTGTGCTTATGAGCTATTTAGAATTACCTTAACACTGTGACACCATCCGTCTCTTCAGGCAGTATTTCCCTCATAGGAATCTGTTCATGGACTCTATCAGTGAAAGGTATTAAAATCCAACATTGGCCAATAAAAATTACATTCAATTTTATTTTATATTGGTATTAAGTGATGGAAACTTTTCCATTGTAGCATATCCAGGGAGAAAGATGACCTATGTTCAAAGTAAACAATTTCTTATTTTTGAAAAACCAAGATCTGCAAATTTGAAATGGACCTTCTTACACCCAAAATAATTCAAGCAAAAGGACAGACTTTATAAAACCAAGCTGGAAGGCACATTCATGAAGATGCTTTTAATCTAAAATAGACTAACATTTATCAATTAAAAAGTCATCTTTACAAAATAAATTATTCTTGGCTGGGCAAATATTCACGTTACATGTTCTGCATACTGAGAGTCAACACTCTAAAATGTTTTGCAGCTCATCAAAACAAACAGCAGAAATAAAAACATTGTGAACAAGTCCCTCAATTCTCAATGGCAGAGTCTCATGTATATAGCCAGAAAATAGAAGGTCACTATTCCAGGACTGTGCAATATGTGATAAGTTACCAAATGAACCATTTACCCAGTGTTGCACATTTATTCACCTTTGTACAGTTACTCTATTTACAAATAATGGAATGCACTAGTCCCTAAAGACAGAACAAACAAGTACAAGGCAATCTGAAAGGCAGACTGAAGTTTAATCCTAGCAAGGTTATTTGCCACTGTCAATCATTACTTTTAAAATTAATGAAACTAATTGATCGTTAGTTTCAATTGACAAATCTAACAGACTCAATTAGAGGACAATTAGTTTGATGTCAAGTATTCTTTGTTGCAAAGCCAAACCGTATTTGACAATGGATGTCTGTTCTGATATATACTGAGAATGTACTGGATTCCAAACCGTACTGGAAAGCTCTAACAATTAAAATTTTAGATTCAAATTAGCTGAGAAGTGCTAACTGGTTTTGAATATGCTTGTTCTCTTTTCCCTCACTCTCCTCAAAAACACTTGGCTCCTACCCTGTAATTTGTAAAATGCACACTGTCCATGTGCACTCTAATTTGAACTGCATTTTAATCTGAATAGTTCTGTTGAGGTTGTTGAAGTGATTACAACTTGCTTTGGGGCCCCCCAATTATCTCAGCAGCCCTACTTTTACCAATCAGTGAAACTCAGGTGACAATTAAAAATCATGGCACTCAAGAAGTGCAAATAGCCTGCAACACAATCTCCAGCTTAGCTATGAAAGATGAGCAGACCATTCACAGCCAGCATCAACACCGAGAAAAGCTACAGATAAAAGGATCTTATTTAAATAATAAAAGCTTCCTTCTTCTCATGGAGAAATGGGGGAAAAAAAATAAAAAACGAAAAGAAAAAGGACAACCTAAACTATGAAACAACTACTCAAACAACTGGTAGCAAGCATAAGCCACCACCTCTTGCACTGTCTTAAATCACACCTTGAAACTTACTGGCCTGTTACCCTCTCATCAGCCTTTCTGCAGCATCAGATTTGCCAATTTCCTATTTTTACTGTCTTACAAAATAAATATATGTATGCATAAATACATAAACAATAGATGCTGAACAAAAAATAAACCCATGTAATTAAAGCTAAAATATAATTTTTGATGCCTATGGTTATTTCAAAGGTTCTTGAGCAGTGGCCACAACTGATCTCTCCTGACCAGGGGTTGTGCAGGGCAGTGGGACACTGATACCTGCAGTACCACCTGCAGAAACGCCCCCACTGCCAGAGAGAACCTGCTCAGGCAAAACCTCCAGTCAGGGCACACATTCAACAGAGGCTGGAACGTCGTTCCAAGGCCCACCAGTGTAGGAGGGGTCATCTCACCAACTCCAAGGAACTTTGTCTCACACTACAAAAGTAGCCAAGCCTTCAAATTGCATTAGTGGGAGTTACATTCAAAATACAGAAACGCAAGAGTGGGAGGAGAGGGTCCTTGAATATTTTCCTAAGGACTTTTTTCCCCTGGAGCAAGTGACACTGCACACAGGTACAGACTCTTCTGAGCACCAGCCAGAATGAAAAATGCTTGAGGGGAGTTTCGTAAGAACAAAAAGGTACAAAACCCTCCCAAGCAACAACCTGCAGGATACATACATTTAAATGAAGCACATCACACACAGCCGTAATCACAGTGGACATTTAGAGGCACAAGTGCAGTCTCGCCACGTGCTGTTAAAATATACAGCGTGTGCTCCATGATATTTGGAGAGGGCAATAAAATTCGTGTAATCCATCCGTGGTAGCTACTGACAGCAGAGTAACACATTTAATGGCCACTGTCAAAATTATCCAGATACCCAACTGCACCTAATGATTCAAGCCTGAGCACCGCACAGTAAATGGCATTGACAGTGTTCAATCCCTGTCAGGATCAGAATCTTTTCTCCAATAACTTTATTTGTGGATCCTTGGACTCTAAGAAGCAGTGCGTATCAGAGCCTGAATCCTTATCGAGACAGAATTTCCATGAAGGTTCTCTCAACAGTAATATTTTTCTTGCATTTATTCTGACTCAGAACTTAAAAGCTTTTCAATCTATTCAAAATTTTTTCAGCTACACAAGCTGAGTAGTTTTTCAGCTGCTTGACATAGTTCCTACTGAGCAAGATAATCTTTTCACTGATGTGCAAAAAACTGTGCACTTTTGCCAGAGAAAGGACATACAATTCTCCTGACACACCAAATACCACCTTAAATTTAGCGTTTACACAAAGGGCACTGTCAATTTCCAAGAGATGTTAAGGTAAAGTGATGTCCAGCGCCTGATGCTGAGATGCTGAACAGCAGAAAACACACAGGGGTTCTGTTAGTGGTGTTAGTTTTAAAAACATGAAACCCTGGAAACTGTAAGGCTTGCTGTTGCAACTAAATTTCTGGAGTTTCACTAAATCCATAACTTCCCTACGTTTGTCAGCGCAACCCTCTTTTGTAAAGTTTAGTGGTAACCTGTAAGCCCTGCAGCTCTGATACCTCGGCGTTCACAGAGCCGGCAATGCGCGGAGCATCAGGCGTGCGTGTGCTCCAGGTGAAGGCGCCGCGGCCGGAGCGGGCCGGACCCGGCAAACGCGAGCGTCCGCCCCGCGCGGGCTCCCGGGGCCGCAGCCGGGAC
>VZRJ01001817.1:612061-674960 GCA_013397565.1 Ptilonorhynchus violaceus | reverse complement strand
CCCCTCCCGCAGCCGCGGTGGGCACCGTCCCCGCAGAGCCGGGCGGGACGGGGGAGCTGCTCCCGGTCGCTTCCAGAGAAGGATGCGCCTGGGACAGCCTGTAGTCAGGCGTGCTTTCGAACGACATACAGTGCACAGGGCTTTTTCCAGGTGAATGCATAGTTTTTACTGCCTAGCAAAAATCCCTCCCTTACACAGACCTTGTCGTTCTGCAGCTCATTCCACCACTTTGCTGTCTTAAGAATATCATATGCCATTCACTAATAATACTTGACCTGTTGCTTTAGATATTCAAGCAATTTAGATATTAAGTTTTTCCCAAATTACTCCTACTAAGCCTTCTATGACATGGGATATTTTTAATATAATAAATTTTGCTAGCAGTTAATTCATGCCAGGATAAGAAAATGAATTATCCAGAATTTCACAGTTACAGCATAGAGCAAAACTTGACTGAATACCAAGACTTCATGAAGAATGTGGAAGTTACCGAACTCAGAACACTTTCCAAAAAAAGTTGCTTTAAAAGCTGACATTTCAAATCAAAGCCATGCAGTTTCTTACGTGGATACCACTCCAAATCGACCTCAAGACATTGCCAGCTTTTGAATGCCAAGTTTCCTGCAAGAGAAGGCTTTGATCCTTTGTCAAAGTGACAGTTCTCTGCAACTGATCACACTCATTTTGTCTCCATTCTACCTATGCCATTGACCTGTAATTCATGCTAATCCCACAGTGCAATAATGGATGAACTATCAGGTCAAATCAAATCCAAATTTAATACACTCAGTTCTGCTGCAGTTGGTTAAACACAGTAGGAAGCTGAGACAGGAAAACAACTCCACCATATTAAAGTTCTCATCTGCCTGAAATAAAAAATTACTGCAAAAAATGCTGGTGTCCTCAGGGATTGCGTTAGGGACTCTTTCCTTATGGAACTGCCATGATGGGTATCTGTGGGAGCAGGATGAAAGAAGCAGGAACAAATATCGTTCCATCTCATCCCATGATGACAGATGAGGCAGAAGAAAATTATCATACACCCAAAGGTGTAAAGCTTACCAGCACAGACTCAAACAATATTTGGAGTTGAAAGGAATCTTTAAAGGTCACCTTATCCAATCCCCCTGCAATGAGCAGGCACACCTTCAAATGGACCAGGTTACTCAGAGCCCCATCCAACCTAGCCTTGAATATTTCCAGGGCTGGAGCATCTATCACCTCTGGGCAACCTGTGTCAGTGTTTCACCACCCGTATTGTAAGATATTTCCTCCTTATATCTAGCCTAAATCTACTCTGAGATATTCTACAGAATAATAACAAAACCAAATATGCAAAAACTTCCTGAAAAATCATTTGAGGCCTTGGTAAACTATTCTTTGTGAAGGTATCACAAAGTTCTACTTATACGTGAACAGCCTTTCTGACATCGGTGAAGCTTACAAGAATAATTGCTTCCCTCGATAGACACACAGCAAGCAGGACGTTCCATGGTGTGGAAAATCCCTCTGGCCAGTTCGGGTCAGCTGTCCCGGCCGTGCTCCCTCTCAGCTCCTTGTGCACCTGCTCACTGGCAGGGCAGGAGAATCCGACAAGTCCTGGACTCCAGGTAAGCCCTGTTCAGCCCAGCCAAGGTGTCAGAGTGCTGGCAACACTGCTCTCATAATGACTCCAAAACGCAGCACTGCACCAGCTACTAGGAAGAAAAATTACTTTATCCCAGCCAAAACCAGGAGACTCTGCAGTTGATGTCCTAGTTTAGCATAGAAGTGCATGTTTGAGGTTTTTTTACAGTATTAATCCTCTAAAGAAGAAAGAAGAAAAATAAATAAGATCTTGCATAGAAATTCCCAGAAGACAGTATATCTTAAACAAGCTTAGTTTATAATTCACAGGTATAATAAACCGAGTAAGAATCTATCATACCAGCAAACTAAAACTTTCTTTCCAAGAACAAATAGAACTGCACTCCAGAGACCACACAGCATAACAAACAGCAATTCTTCATCTTTATTGTCCATTTCAGAGCATAATGATTGAGTAAAAAAGAATATAATAATTATGAGCTACAATTTGAGAATAACAAAAGCAATACAGCACTCTTGCTTCCCCATCTGTCTGATCTTGCAAGGTTTTCTCTGCATTACAATCAAAAAGCAATTGAACATTGTTCATTAAAAGAAAAAAAAAAAGGGCCATTGGATCACCATGAATGTCGTATCCAAGGCTGCAGAATGGAACCCGCTTGGATGGGAGAGTAGCAGGATTCTTTCCCAGGCTGTTAATTGCTCCAAAGCTCCTACCTATAGCACAGGTTATATGGCTGTGTGTGCAGTCGTGTGTTTGGCCTGCCAGGACACACCTCTGGTGAGAAATTGCCCTATTTTTCAAAGTCAGGAATCCATTGGCAGCACAATTTTGTGGCAAAGGGGTTCCCAAGACTGCCTTTAAAGTCCTATTAGCTACTCCAGTGGCAGAAGCATCTGTCTTTCTGGAATGTGAATATTCCTGTCCTAGCTTTCTAGTGAGTGTTTTCCCATCCCATATAAACAGCAGTTCATTCAAATGCCTCCATGTCATCTCATCCTCTGCTACTGCCTGATAATCCTGTGTCTCCTTCTGTATCTCTTGTCCCTGTATGACACAGCTGAAATGTTGGGTCCTCCACAGAGCACTTGTCATCAGCTGCAATGCACTTCATGCTTGGTGCCTCTGTTCCTTTCCCATGATGAAAATCTATGGTCCCAATGGTAGACTGGTGATCAGCAAAGCAGAATGGAGCCTTGGGAATGCTGACAAATTCTAGAAACCTCACTCCTATTTTCTTACCAAAAGGACAGAAGAATATGCTCAGTAGCAATTTAAACCTACGTGAGAAAACTGTTATTCCCTATATCCATCATTTCCTCAGTTAGGCAGAATGCAGGCAAGCAGCGCTTCAATTATTTCCTGGCATTTCAGAATCTCTCTCTAAAGCATGTCCTAACACAACTATGCATCATAACTGACATGGCATACAAAGGTCATATAAATCTGTCCAATAATACTGGAACTAGAAAGAAACAATCAATATGCAAACTGCAGATACAACAGTTTATGTTTTGTAGAATTCTGGCTTTGTACAGTTGAAATAAATTTTTAGGAAATAAAATATAGCTTTACCCGAAAAGGTATTTTTGTATCCAAATTACTCACTATGTGTATAATAAAAAATACTGCTTGATTATTCTGAAGGTGAGAATGTATTCGGATGCTGTCACACTTAACTACTGCTCCCACTGGTGTTTTGCTTTGTAGAACTTGTTATTACTGAAGTCTCATCTATTTTGGCAGCTGTCCCAGTGATGAAGCACGTTGGAGATTGGCACATTATTTTCACTTGGGTATCTAATGCTGAAAGATGGACCGAGTTGCTAAGGATGATGTTCTTAAGAGATAAATAACCAAACTGCCTCTGATCATGCCGTGGAAAGATTAGACAGATTATAGTCTTTATGAACGCTATTTGAAAGAAGGTAATCTCTTTTCCTGAACTAGTTAAAGTGAAAAAAGAGGTCTTTCAAAGCTTTCATAACCTCTCATGATAAATGACAGGTTTTATTGAATCTCCCTTCTTCTAAGGAAATATCATAGAAGTTTAATATACTCATTTTACAATTCCAAACCTACTTTACTCTCCAAACCTACAGAGTAGAAGGGGAAGATCATTCTTTGGACTGCCAAAGTGATAAACAGTTAATGTTTTTCAGTAAATTTCTTGTGCTTTCCTTTGCAACAGCTGATCCTGGTAGCTGCTGCAGCTCTGTGTTCAGTGTGGATGTCCCCAGGAAAGAAGTCACAGAGCTGTAAATGCCCTTTCTACTCATCCCTGTTCACACTGCTCAAACCATGTGATGCACCAACAGCTGAGCAGCTGCAGAGTTGCTCCATCCAAATCACAGTTGCACTTCAATATTGGCACTGAAACCAACATTGTTTCTATAGTAAAGGCTTAGCTCTAAAATATTAAAAGACTTCTGACTACATGCAAAAAGGGAGATTTGATTTTGAAATTCATATTAGTCCTGGCATATTCATTTTTGGAAAAATTGGAATATGTGGGTTTGAAATGTCTTTGCAGTAGGTCAGCCACAATAGCAGATTTAGTGATTCAGACCACACTAAGCTGTGTGATCAACCTCACCCCACGGAATTAATTCAGGCTTGTACGAGTGACACACACGAGAATGCCACCCACTCCATTTCTGCACATACATTCCCCACAGATTATGGCATATTGGACACAGGCTTGCTTTTCAAGGAAAAAAAAAAATTATTAGAAGAAAATAAAAATAAACAGAAAGTGCTATAATTCTCATAATTTTATATCAGATGAGGTGTGCTTTTTTTGTGGAAGAAGCCGTGGATATTCCTATGGAATAGTGCGGAAAGATTAATGAAATTAGTTTTGTATATCAGCTTGGGGTGTAAGGTCTTAATACAAAGAAAGGGGTGTGTGGAATGAGGATTTTTATTACTATATTTTGGCATGAAGACTCATTAATTCAACTCCAGAAAATAAAGACGCCCTAAAAATGTGCATTATTACCAAACCAGGAGGCAGTTAAGATGTTATAAATTGAACAATAAGTGAAAGTAATGATAGGAATATTTAATTAGATAGGGTAACAGCCTTTCAAGCAATACCTTACAGACATATAAAAATTCTGCCTGAAAGATTTGGAATTGCTGGATAATGCTTATCTACTACTATGTGGGAAAGCTGGAGTTATACCCCAACCCCTTAAATCTTGTATTTTGCTTTTCAGTGGCACAAGGATATAAAGCTCCTCAAGAAATCAGCAACAGATACCTTTAAAATTACTTCTGATTTCAGGAAATTCCTACTTAGTACAGAGCTGCAAAAATAAACAAATTTATGCAGAGAAAAGGATATGCCAGCTGTTACTTTGGAATATCCTGTCTTTAGAAAAATCATAAATTAAGACCCAGTGAAGAAGTGTTTCTTACTAGGTAAGCCAAGTTGGCGTTTAAAGTTCAAAATAAAACCCACAAATATCTGCAAGTGGTGCAGCACAAAGAGTACTATTCAATGGCATCAGCAGAATGTTTCATTGTCTTTGAATGAACATTCAATAAACTTGGAGGAAGATGCCTTAGAGATGCATCATCGGGGCACTGGCAGCTAAAGACTATTTTCCCAGAAAAGTACTCAGAATTCCTCCAACACACGAAAGAAAAGCAATCAAAGCTGCACCATAGGCAAAGATGACTTAAGGAGCAAAGAGACAGAACAATTCAGACACCACAGCTACAGCCACCCATGCATAATCTGAACTGTGGGAATAAAAGAGACTCATGAAAACACATGACAAATGGTAAGTGGCTCAAAAGATCTGTCACTTTTGCACCACCATCAAAATCCGAACACCATGAGAAGAACTGAGAAAGCCACAGAGAGCTCTGGCTTTACCTCTGAAGAATAGTCCTTGCTTTTCACAGAGGACCCTGCAGTTCTGTAAGGTTTCAAAGGAAGAGGAGGACACTCCTCACCCACCCTGAAACCCAGCCAGGAATTAAATACTAAACATTCAGTATCTAACAAATCATCAGACTTAAACTGTCCCTGTATTGAGATGCAAAGCAACAAAAACAGGGCTGTTTTTTGGTAAAGATATTCCAACAACACAGAAAAAAAATCAGAGTTTGTATACTATGGAAACTCTCTTACATCATCCACTTTTCAGAAGTCTGTCCAAGGAGACAGTGTGGATGTCTCTGTGGCCCAGGTAATCCAGACTGGAAGAAATAAAATAGCTGGATGTAAGGTAGAGCAGCATTAAGGTCACCTCTCCAAACACTTCTCCTTCTCTCCACATCATATCACATGTACATGGCATCCTTGCCCTTGCAGCTACTATTGCACAGAGCTTTCATCAGCTCTTTGTTAGAATCCTCTCTCTGTAGCTCTTGGTAATTTTCGACCAGGAAGCATTGAATACAAATAGTATTTCAGCTTTTTTCCCCTCAACTTTTTCTCGTTCATATTCACCATTGTGATTCACAGAGGATTAAACCTATTTTTGTCTATTGGAGCACTTTTAAAACATTAATTTGATATATAACTATACACACCATAAATATACATTGTAAGACTATTTATAAAGCCAAGAGAAAGAAATAGCACTATATAATAGCACTGTTTAATACCTCATACCGAGGAAATGTCAAATAATGAATTTACTACTGATATCTATGACTTTCAGAAAACTGAACATGGTCATAGCCACAAACACAAAAAAAAAAAAAATGCACCAACTGCATAGGGATGATTTATAAATGGAGAAGTGGCAGTGTGGTCTCAGAACATTCCCAAGAGGACTGCTGGCTGTATCAGGTAGATTATTATAGGCACTATACATTGACTCATCTCAAAACCACAGAATATATCCTTTGAGGTCCTGATAGGAAAACCCATTGCAATTTTAAAGACACAGAGAGATAACTGAAAAATGAAACAGTAAAACCATACATTGGAATGACATTAAAAACAACTCTATTAAACCAATTAAAGTTTTTCTGCTGTTTTCATGTTTAAAGTTTAGCAATAATCTAGAATTGGACCTTCTTCAGTTAGAAGAATTATAATTTCCATCAGTAACCAACTATCAACTATTTACCCATAGTCGGGATAAAAATCATGCACACTGGATTAACTAGAGAGGAACCTTTAACAAGCTTATCCATGACACCTTAGGGCCCTTACAGACAGACATGGGAACGGGGTGGACACACAGAGACCCAAGAACAAGGTGAGTCCCACCCTAGAAATGACTGCTTTTGCTCTACTGCTAACAAAGCAAGGCCACAAGATGGGTTTAGACCTACAAGTCTAGAGTTAAGGAAAATTAATCATATTCATAGACATTCTACCACTTAGGGAAATTCCAATACTAAAATAAACTTTATTTCCTGAAAGGCTCTCTCTAGTTCAGTGATTTTATAATCTCAAGTCACAACATAACAGAAATAAGAACGAAGGCAAGAACCAGGAGATAATATAATTTAGATTTTTATTATTAGATTAGACTTTAAGTAGGATTTTCTAAATATAAGTTACTTAAAAGCAAAATTTTCAGAAAAGCTGCGCATACAATAATAGAATGTACAGACATAAAACTGTATTTTGAATATTTTGCCCTATTTAGGAAGAAAGTGTGGAAGGCACTTGGGTTTTTTCAGGTGAAAGAAGGGGCAGGCTCCCTTCCCCCAGGCACCCCTGTTTCAGAGCTGTGCATGTCTTAATTTGCAGGGCAGAAAATGTGCAAGTCTGTGCAGATCTCAAAATGGCACATGGCTGTGACACAACATTCAAATTGTTCTGGGAATACAGGATGGAGGGGGCACTCTGGCAGAATATTTAGTTCTTTTGCAGGCACTGTAGCTGCAGCCCACGTCAACAAGCAATTTGGCACATTCCGTGTCTGGGAAGAAGCCTCTGGGATTGTGCTGTCTGAATTCATGTTTCTTGTCTCCGCAGTGAAAGATATGAGGATACCACAAAAGGATGGGAAATGCCACAACTCATGACTCAAAAAAAATAGTAATTTTCTGAACAAGTGGAACAAGTCAGAAAGACTTTTAAGAAAATAGTAATTTTATCAGATTTCTGAACATGAATGACAGACTGGCTGCTATAGCACTGCATTCTCAAATGTGCTGAGGTCCTCTTATAAGGAATAGGTTGGATGTAATAATAATATAAATGAGCACAAAATTTAGTGTATGCAATATATTTATTATCTGTATGTGGAATTTATAACCAATGTCAGGATAGGTTTGATATCAATGCAATCAAACAGGATTACACAGTTCCTTCAAGTGGGAAAGCTGAATATCAGTGCTTAAGCTACCAGGCAAGGGAAGTGCAACGGTGAGGAAGAACTGTAACACTTCCCCAGCCAAATCAGCTACTAAAAAAAAAAAAAATACAAACCACCAGACAGATTGACAATTCTAGAATAACTCACCGCAATATATTACTCTTCCAGCAGAGACAAGATGCAGCCTGATTGTGGGCTAATCCTAGAATTATTTTTTTAATGCAATTTGGATGCTGATGAGTGTCCTTGCATAGCTGTCTGCAAAGCTACCCAGTTCGTCTATTTAGATACTAACTTTGAAATCCCTGCTCATACACATGAGGATTGTCATTTCTGTGTTACAGAATTAGATCAGGTTTTTTTTACAGGTATGGAGGAAGTCTGGCAAGTAGAGATGAGGATTATTTGATATATAACTATTTATGTGAAGCAAAGCCACAATGATGGGTTTTGTTATTCACTAAAAAAAGAACATTCATAATCTAGAACACTCTAACCCGATTTTTACTGCTTCTCACTCAAGCCTTGGATCAATTATTTAGTTAGTTTTATACAGGACCTGGCCTCTCCTGAGCCTAAAAATACAGTCTAAGTCATTTAGACTCACAGACCAGGAGATTTCCTCTCGATTGCATTCACCAGCCAGTGGTTTCAGTCACTCAAACACAGTAGAGAAACTTCCATCTGAGAACCTTTACTAAGAAGCAGAGGGAATTATCACAGGCAGAGACCAAACTAACACAGCCATTGTGCTGCCAAGGTATTTGCTTCAGAGGTAGCTTAGCTATTACTGTGGAGTTCTGCACTGTGTAGTGATGTTTTGAGACTATTTACAAAAGCTTAATTCAGAATTGCTAATAATTCTGAGCATTTCGGGTGTTAAAATTGACTGGGTTCCACCAAACACTGATCAGGATTTTGTACCATTTCAGTTATGCTGCTGCCTTAGATATAATCTTCAACAGATACGTGTCTTCAGGCGAATAAATTTCAGTACTGCTTCTTCAGCCTGAGTTTATCTTGTTACAAGTGGGTTTTTAGACAACACATGTTTTACTTGTGTACACACAGCAGTAATTGTGAGCAATTTTGCAGCAGACAAGTTAACATTTCATTGTAGGACTGGCTGATAAACATAATTACAACAGATAATTCAGAAGTCTTATCTGCGCAGGTTGATACATTCAGCATTATTTGCATTTCAGAGCTTATCAGAAAGACCTGGACTAAGCATACTCCCCCTGTATAACTTTAAAATAAAAGACAATTTTTTTACAGATCACAGCATTTTTGATATATTCTGGGTCGTGAATTCTGAGCTCACAAATGAAAAGCAGTTTTGACTGTTTTGCTATGTGAACACAGGTAACTATTTTGGTTTTGCCAACAGCTTCTTCTGCAGATGATTACAATTATCACACTGTGTTGTGCAGCATGAAGATGTAATATTCCACCAAACACCTACATGAGAGGGCCTAAACATGTGTTTCTATGTAACTGACTTTCATCTTACAAGGTGATGCCGCAATAACACAGGAGGTTAAAAGAATATTTTTCCACACAGTGGAATTATTTTAAAGCAGCATTTTCAACCTGAAATTGTGCACAGTTTGAAGTTGGATTCATTAATGGTTATGGCATTTTCTTCTCCGTAGACCATTTTAAAACCTTTGTTACTTTTATTTGCCAAAACAGCACAAATTGAAAAAACACAGCATTTTACAAGAAGCTGACGAGCCCCAAAATACATAAATATAACTTTCTCTGATATATAGGCAAAATGATACAGCACTAATAAAACACTGAAAAACCCTTTTGTATAAACCACCAGACCTGTGCACAGGAAATGCTTTTGCAAACCTGCTGTGCCTACAGGCAGAAGACTCTGGATGGTCCAAAGCAGGTGCAGAGAGGCTTCTCTGAAGCCTCTTCACTTCAGAGCTTGTGCAGCCAAGGCTGCCTTAACAGAGAAATTGATAACATTAGCAAAATCACTAACAGCACTTGAAGTAGCAGATTAGAGGATTCAGAACAACTAGAAGTGGTTACTAGTATTTTCACCTGATTGCCATGTATCTTCTTTCCAAGCTAAACTTTAGTATTGTGTTTATTGCTTTAATTCTACTGAGGAAATGCCTGCAGCACCTTCAGCACTGAAAACGCTCTTGTTCTGCAAGCACTCCTGGAAGGGCTGCTTTGACTGGCTCGGAGATTTGACAACACATTCCTTTTAGCAAGAGTTTAACATGTTCGTTTTGAAACAAGGAAAGTATCCCTACTTGTTAACAAACATGGCCTGAATCATTCCCCCAATATATCCAAGTGACCATTAGATAGAATTCTGTATTGCAAGACAACCTGCACAGATACAACAAAAGTGCAGTGGACTCATGTTCCTGCTATAACTGCCAGGTAACAGAAATTTGCTTGGGAAAATAAAGTGGGTACTGAAGCATTTTTGCACAAGTGGCACCAGTATAGAGCAAGTGTATTCAAGCTGCTGAAATCCCCACAAGAACATGCAGGTATAGTGACCTTGGTGGACCTGTTGTCTCCTACCATACCTGGAATGATTCCAGGGAGTAGGAGGGCAGTGACAGCACCTGACCAAAGCATAATATTTCAAAGAAATAAAAATGAAAAACTAGGGGAAGTAGTTTAAAAGTTTACAAGTTTGATACTGCCTTTTTTGCAGACATCGCATAAAAGAATGCTGCATGAGACTTGTAGAGAAACAACCGTGGCAGCAGAGCTTACAAAAAAAAAAAAAAAAAAAAAAAAAAAAAAAAAAAAAATTTTAATAAAAAAAAAAAGAGAAAAAGACAGATATTTAACTGACAAAGAATCTTGTAACAATCTGAAGACTCATCCTAAAGTACTCTGAATAGCTTGCACATTTTCCCATGACAAGGGAACAGATTGTCTCTCCAAGCACCTTTCTCCCCTCCCCAAAGTGTTGCTCTCAAATTAGTCTTGTGCCCACGGACAAAGACAGAAAATCTAAGATAGTCCTCACTAGTTCTTGCACATCAAGGACAAAAATCTTCACACACCTCTTTCTTTTTCTCACCACCTGAAATGCCAATTCAGGAGAAGGAATAAAATGTAAACAAGTTGACCAGCTAACAAGCTGAAAGTGTGGGTGTTCAGGCACTTAATATAACAGATTTAGTTTTAGATAGTTCATCCATGACCTGTTCCTATAATGCACCATTACAGCTGCTTCTGCCTGTGACAAGAACACACTGTCCCCATCTTCAAAATAGGTAGCGCTTCTAGAAGTAACAAGTGCAGTCTACAACAGTCTGAAGATTTGAACTTATGTAGGCAGACCAATACGAGAAAAATATCTATACTGTTAACTCTTTCCATTTTGGCTTTCATTAGGAGTTTTTAATGTTATTCTATCAATCTGATACGGACAAAATGAGAAGAGTAATTTGGGGGGAAATGTGACTGATGCACTTGGCTCCTTAAGAAACCGAGGCAGTTTGGTTATTGGCTCCAAAGGAGGTAAAGGCCTGGCCCACAGCTGAGACAAAAACTCCTCCTGGAAACCAACAGAGGAGGAGGGTGAGCCAGTGAGCATCAATGCATATGAGCTTGGAGCATGGATCACACAACCAGCGCATGGATAGCAGCTGGCTTTTCCAAGACTCACTATCAAGAACCGGAGCAGGCTGCAGGTACCAGGAGTCCCATGCAGTCCATTGTATGCAGTTTGACTGGGAGCCAAACACTTCATTCCATGAACATGAGGGCCTAAGGGAGCTGCCTTTGAGCCCTCCCTGCTGGGCTGCAGGGCATGATCTCCCCTGGAGCTGGGACACTTCCCAAGGCTGCTCCTCAAGACAGAGAGACCTTCTGCAAGTGACAGATCTTTGGATGAGTCCAATTCAAGGTTTCTCTACATTGCAACTGGACTGCACTCCAGGTGACTCCTCCCTTGAGCAGGGCACCTCTGATGATTTGAAGTTCCTTATCTAAGATTAGGAGGTCCTTCCTTATAGATTTGGTGTGAAAATGACCCTCAAAGGACCAGCTGAACCAGCCCACTGACTCCTGTGCACCTACTCATATATGGATTATCCAGGGCAAGAATGTTTGTAATAAAGCCCAGAGAACACAAACATCACGTGAGACCTGTTTTTGAGAAAGTAAAAACAAATGTACACAAATTAAGAAGCTGCATTCAGTCATACCACTTACAGTTTTGTCTGCATTTGTTCCAGACAAAAGAGACCACTGAAGAGGTCCTTTTGAGAGTTTAAGCCCACACAGAACATCTTTTATAATACTCCTTACATCAACAAAAGTTGCAACCAAAAAAACCCCCCAAAAACATTACTACCAAACTCCAAGTACCCAAAGGTGATGTCTGAAGACTTGTACCTGTCTCCAGGCAGTATAGACAGAGGGAATTTCAAGAGGCACTTAGGGACTGTTTTGTACCTGACAGTATGATGAGCTTCTCCCGAAGCTTTTCTTCCTTCCAGAATAAGAGCTAATGTACTTTACTGAAACTTAGATGACCATGACACTCTAGGTGTTGAGCACCCACACTTTCCAACACCCTCCAAAGTTTGGGAGTTTGGACAATTAAGCTAGAAAGAGAAGTGTGAAGATCTGTGAAACAGAATTGCCAAATCTGTCTGGTGTTAGGACTGCAAGCAGGATAGATCTTCTGAAGCTGGGATGACAGAAAAAATGTGGGCAGTATAAATGGATTCAATCAACTACATGATATGAGAGTACTTAGGTGATCTTTTTAAAATGGCATTAGCTAGGGAAGTCAAATTCTCGTTTGCATGAAGGAAATTTTGCTAGGGCGTCCAAAAAAGTTCATCTCTGCACTGAATACTAACTGAATGTTAGAAGGGCCAAACAAGCCAGATCCTTCCAAGACACTGCAGTAGAAATATTCACACACTGAATGTGAAATGAGTGATTTCCAGTATTGTGTGCTACTAACTCCCTCAAAATACACCTGTCTATGTACACAAAATACACCTGCATATGTACACACTGTTCTTTGAAAGGGTGAATTTATGACAGTGAATACATACATTCTTATAAATGGATGAAAGAATTACTCCCAGAAACAGTCATGGAGCAGATATGAACAGGTTTCAGAGTGCAGTGGGTGCTGCCAAATGAAGGAGCTGCTTAGAAAACACTGAGGGATCCCCCAAGGCAGGGCTGGAAGTCGTGGCTGGAAATGAAGACTGGGTAAAAGCTGATTGCCTACAAACACTGCAGCACTTTGTGCTTTACTAGTTCTTATGACTAACAGTGGGCTTAAACTGACTCAAACAAAAATCACAAGCAGTTCACTGATACAATTTTAAGGGATTTTAAGTTTTTGCATACACAGTGTGCATTTTGTAGGGCAATTTTGCTCACCAGTGAGAGAACCTGACAGGCTGAACATTGGCTGTTCCCTGGCTGGTACACACCTAAATTATAAAGTAGCATCAGAAGTATTTGAAGACAGATCCTTGCAGTAGACTCCGTTCTCTCAGTGCTTGACAGCTGACTTGTTAAGGGTAACAGGAAAATAGCTCATATGGGAAGTTAAAAGGTAGGCGTGAAATGGCCAGTTAAATTACTACAATGTCTTTCTTCAAACTCCTGGGAAAGACAGGCAGCCATTATTGAAAGCATAAGGATGTCTAAGAGTGTCAGTTTAAATTCCTTTATCCTTATATAGGGAAGGGAAGGCACAGAGAGGAAAGCATATACATTTGTCCAATGTTTAAACTCCCCACTGGACATCTGGTTTTGGCCGATATCCAAGAGGGATCGCCAAGCTCCATGGATCTTTAGCATGACCCTGTGCTGACAGTTTATCTTCATACAGATGTCTGCTTCCTCTTTCCTTTGTTTCCTAATACAACATGGGGCATATTAGGGACAGATTCACCAGTGGCTACCCATCTTTGGGGCAAGGCAAGCACTTCCCTCACACCCTCAAGACTGCAGTGGAACCATCAGGACACAAAAAGAATTAAGATATGAGCCTGACCCCATCCTACTAGTTTCACAATACTGATTCTTATACTAGTGGTTTCGTTTCCACTGATTCAAGTAATTTTTTTCTATACAGTTACTAGAGGAGATTCAAACCCTTATTACTAAAAAAGAACTCCAATGAATTTTATCATATGAGCCACAAGGTCCCTAGAGGGTTATTTCTGCTCAACTCTGAAGAGTATTTTGCATCCTTTTCCCTCAACAGTCTATTGTAAAATAATTAGAACAAAAAAATCCTGCTTTTTTTTTTTTTTTAATTGGTATAAACCCCAACTTTGTTAATTCAGAGAATGCCTACTCAGGCTCTGAAGAATTCGTAGCATTCAACCATAGACCTTTGTAGTGAACAACAAGTCCAATCATTCTGGTTGCATTATGCAAAGTTCCAGGAATTCTTTGGCATGAAAGAACTTAGATATATTTTCTCTGGTATATAGAAATACTATTTGATTTAAAGATATATCCCACAGAGGTCAGTCTTGACAAAACACAGTTTAAATATAAACAAGTGTTTTCATGTTATCTAACCCGTTTTGAGACTACTTCAGGACCAACTCATTTGGCTTCTTTCTCCTGAATTCATGCACGAATTCTTTGTATCAGTAAGTAGATACATGGCATTGTCAGAAGGAGCTCCAACGAAAACTCTACAAGATTTTTCATTTTTATAAATGTACTTTTGATTAAATAAATGATAGTGCAACAAGGAATAAAAGTGTGGTTTTGTGAGAAACTGCCAATTCTTGGTCTCCCCTAAACCTCAAGCAACCCTTGCTGACAAAGAAAAAAAAATTGAATTGTTTCACATTCCTTAAGTTGTTTCACATTGCTTATTTTACTAAACTCAGCATTCTGAGGCTTTTAAAAATAACATGAGTATTTAAGTCGTTCATTTTTTGAATGTAGAATAAAGAATGTCTAAGGATTTGAGTGCTTCCAAATAAAGCTAATACTTGTTTTCATTTCAATTTGGCAATAATTAAAGCAATGCTTCCGAGAGCTCTTGTACCAATAGCCAAGTTGCTGTAATGCCACAGCCTGATCCAACACCCATAAAACAAAACACCATCTCCCAAGTCAGAGAGGGGTGGCTGCAGCCACACAAGCATTTGGAGTATCAGAACTTCCCTTTCCATCCTTCCTAGAGAGAACACAAAAGCAATGATGTGTTTGCAATGGCAACAAAGACCAAGTTTGGCTTCCAAAAAAATATGTGAGGAACACAAAGGAAAAACACAACCAGAAAACCAGCATGGAAAGTTCAACAAGCTGTTGTTCTTCTCAGCAGCTGAAACCACAACAACACTAAGTGCCGTACACCAGTTTCAAGTCATGGGGAAGAGCTGGAAACTTTCTGTGATAGCTTTCTTATACTGCTATAAAAAGATTTCTTAATTTGGTGCCTATGAAACAATTATCCATCTGCTTCAGAACTGATCACCTGTGGTTAGTTGATTGTGGCCAATGATTGGCCACATTATCAGTCTATAAGAAATACACGATGCAATGGAGCAAAACCAGTCCCAAAACTGAGCTCCTCCAGAGTGTAAATACCCCAGTCTACAAGCAGTACGAACCTAGAGTTGGCTTGTAAAAACAAAAAAAAATTAATGCATGACTTTCCCTTAAATTTTTAGGTAGGTTTAAAAATTAAAACCAACTATTATCTCTTTTTGAAATGAAACAAAATAATTTTAACAGTTTCAGAATATCAGATACCATGCCACAGGTTGTAACCGTTATTGTGTCCAGCTCTAAACACAGAACACAATAGAATTGAAGTTCTGCCCATTTTTGCTTGTACTGTAAACAAGTCTCTGCATAATAAATAGATATGGAAGAGTGTGTGCACAGGGAAAAAGAACAAGAGTTCAGTTCTCAGATTGAAATTATGTTGGTTTCTGGTGGTGTAAACTGTGTCTCTTCCACAGAGTTGCAGTAATGCCACAAGAATTTCTGCATGAATTCAGTCCTTATTCTCCCCAAACTGTCTGCATTATTTATTTACTTAAACAAAGTCTTCTCAAAAGGGATTTTACATTCAACAAAATTCTAGGCTCTTTCATCCTTCCCCGAGTTAAAAATATTCCATCACTAGAACTATTGTACATAACCCTTAGATACCTTCTGTTCCAAGTGAGATCATAGTCCTTTAAATGCAAGACCCTTTTTCCCATCAGATGGGTTTTCTTATTAAAGAAATGCTAATGTTAAAGCTTTGAGTGAATTCAGAAAAGAAGAATGAAAACATTTTACGAGAATCTTTTACATTTGTGGCCTGTAAGTAAAAGACAAGGATGCACAGTGTCTTACAGGATGTGACACACCCTTGCTGAAAACAGAATTGAGTCTTTGAATATTCGAAACTCAAGAGGACTAAGCAAAAAAAGATGATTTTGACCTATTTCACAAAACAGTCTGTTTGGACTCATATGGCTAAACTTAACAGAAGAGGCAGCTGAGCCAGCCAAGGATTTCCCATAGCAGACATGGAGACAATTTGAACTTCCCTTGGTGTTTCAAACCAGTAACAGGCACAAGTAACTTATTCATGCTTCTGTGTTAGTCTCCTCTTTTAATAACATCAACACCTTTTTCTGTAGGTCTTTGGCCATTACTTTAATGTTTCCTGTAATCACTGAATGCAGTTCCTGAAAACAATTGAATTTTTGTAAGTTAAGTTTGTTTGAGTTGCCCAAAGCTGCAGCAAAAAAAAGAGAAGCACCAGAAAGCAGAGAAACCAGCCTGTAGTTTGTATAGTCATTCTGAAGAGTTATCAAACCAACGGGGAACATAAAGGAAACAGCACATACAAAAATATATAGGATAGTCAGTTAGTTCTCTGCACTGTCAGTGCAGGATTGCATCCTACAGAATGTTATTGACAACTTTGTGCATCCCAATTTTAGAATAAAAGTTTCTGCACTTCCTTGATGTTGGAAATTGGAAATACCTTTAGGTATTTTCACTAATACGCTAGGCAAAGAATTAATATAATTTCTGCTAGTTGTACCTCCAGTTAAATGACAAAACTCTTTCCTTGTTCAGAGCCACCAAACACAATTACAAACTCTGTTTACTTTTCTGTTTTACTCTCCAGTCACAATTTTAATCAGCACTAGGCATGTGCATCTCTATCATTGGCTATTTTGCAGCAGATACCTTCAGCTGTAGAGGTAAAATTACAAAATATTCTTTTCAAAGCAACAGCCCCTGATCTATGACAATAAACAAACTTCCATCTCCAAGCAACTGATCTCTTAGCAACAAGAAGCACCTGCATAAAAGATGCTACAGAGAGTGATCACCAGAAAACCTATCCAGGTCTTTGAGAGGAGCACATCAGTAACCAGGACAGCACTCTCCACCGGCAAAAATCCAGAAGTAACAAGAAGACACAGGTAAATTTTCAATTCATATCCTAGCATTTTTCTTTGAACAGTGTGAGTAGGAAATTACATAAATGGGCTTTATTTTTGTTTTGAGTGGGAAGTATACCTTCTGGAGCTCCTTTGATCTGCTACTGTAATTACCTTTGTGTAAATTATATGCTGTCACTACCTAAACAGAGATTTATTATTTTTTAGTACAAAATATGCAGGTCTTCAGCCAAAATCTTGGTATTAAAACAACAGTAATGTGTTATATATTTTGTAAGTATTCTACAAAGTTTCTTTTTAAAAAAATGGCACAGTGTTCTTGCAGAATAGTCATCCTACAAGTGTTCACTTCATGCAACCATTCAAGCCGTTTACATTACATTAAGAAATATTAAATCATTTCAGCTTTTACAGAAATAGCCTCCCCAGATTAAAAAAACCACACCTGTTCAGTGTTTCTGTGGTCTTTGATTTAATTCTTTTGACTCTCAAGTGGATTTTGTTCACGTGTAGCAGGACAAAGTTAAGGTAGAATCCACAGCATGGAACAGACTCTGCCGGGTGTTGCTGTATAGCAATGTAGAATTAGTTGGGAAGTGTGTGAATTTTGGACAAACTGACTTTTCCAAGCATCATTGTCACAGCAGGGAAAAAATGAATTGTAAGCGAGGTTAAAAAAAGGTCATGAGGTAGAACAAGTCTGGAACTGACCCAGAGAATGTTTTTATTCTACCATAGATTGATCTCTCTCGGTGCTTGCTGTGGAAAAGTGCAGAAAGAATGATTTCAGTGATTTGCAGGAAGAATAATTTGAGAATAGTCATGCATTCTTTCTTAGTCTTGTTTTTTCAAATAGAGATAAACTTTCCTTCAGGATTAATTTACATACTTTGATAGCATACTTGATATTTATAGAGAAAAAAAGTCAAAACTTTAATCTATTTTTTTTAAAGAGTTGTCCTTTCTGTGTCAACTGACTTTTTTGCTTAAATGGATCAAGGCATATTGTAGCAGTAAAAGTACAACAGCAGAAACAGAGCTATGGTAGAGAGCTGCCTTTAATCTGACAAATTAGAAACAAAACACATACCCAGCTGTAATAGAAAGCAAGAGCAGCTGCATACAGAAACCCCTCCTCACACTGGTCTGCTTTGCCACAGTCATAACAAAGAAGTCTGATAAAAAGTGCTTCAGAGAGAAATTTCAGTTTCCCAGCCACAACTCATTTTCTGGATAGTTTTGAGTTAAGTGGAGCTTATGGTGTTCTAATGAAACTTTGAGGTAGACATGCAGTAAAACAGTCTTCCACTACTGCAGAAGTTTGCACATCCCCACAGCTCTTTTGATGGCTTACAAGAACTGACAAACCTATTGTGCTTCAGGACACGGCTTGTTTCAGATGAAACCCTTGTCCCATCTGATGTGGGTAATACTGTTCACGGACACTGTGGTGGTTCGTAAGCAACACAATGAGACCTTTTGTGAAAGGTGCTACAGCTGGCAAGTTATTCTTCCAAATCACACATCAACCACCATATAAAGGCACAAAAACAAGGTACTGCTCTTACTACACTTATCCAAACCAATAGTAATATTCGAATGGAGTCCTACATTTATAGAAGATATTTTTAATGTATTTGCTTCCCTGGCAATGGGTTTAGTCTGCATTGACCAGTTAAGTTCCAGTCACATGCTAGTACTAGGTGGTGCTAAGAAAACTGATTGACCAAAGTGACTCCAGACAACAGGAATGTCAACATTTACAACAGGACTGCAATTCCAAACTTCTCTGCACCTTGGAACTCACTGTACTCTTTGAGCAGAAGGGGTGACAAGAAACTGAGTTTTGTGGACACCGATGCAGATGCAGTTGTGGCCACCACCAGCATTGTAACAATGCTCAGAGAAGCAGGCTCTAGAGATAGATCCTATTCAGCTGTGAAACAAGGTAACACTATCGTGAGAAGGCTCACTAAGATAAAAAACCCCACGATTCTAAATAATAGCAGAAGCATCAAACGTAAAAATCTTTCTTATCTCATGCTACAGACTCTTTTTAACACCACAAAACCGTGGATATGTTCTGCACTTCTGTTTCACTTGCCCTCTGACACAATGTTAGGCTCCTACCTCCTCATTTACTTGTCAAGAGCCCCTTTACATTGCCAGAATCATCATTACTGAATTCCCACTTCCAAGCTCCCGCTGAAAGCTGTCATCTCTTCCTTCTCTCTTCCTCCTCCTCTAACCTAAACAACAGATGAAGCTTTAAGTGCTATTTAGATTAGATTTCATAGTAATCAAGCAGTACAGGATAATTCTACAAGGCTATAATAATCATTCAACACTGCTAGAATACATTCCCGCAGTAATTAGATCTGATAGACCTCTACAGATACACAAATCCTAGCCCACTGACTCAAACTCCAGAAATGGCTGAAAAAAGGATTTACTCCCTCGTTTTCACATTGTATCACATTTATCTTTCTTTTGAGATGCAGAATTAGAAGTAGAAAATAGTCCTAAGCCAGGCAGAGTGCTTTCAGAAGCAGAGTAGTAAAAACACCTGACTTGAGTCTGCTCTGCACATTGTCATTGCAGATGAACCCATCTATAATGAGGCAGATGTCTGACACATGCAAAGGATCAGATCACTAAATGCAGTGAAAAATAATTAAGTGACAAAAAATAATAAAGTAATAAAACAAGTGAAAAATAATTAAGAAAAAATAAATATCAAACACAAAAAATGTCCCAAGAGTAATGCAATATCCGATAACCAATAAATTGTGATGGAAAACTCTCAGGGACATCCCCACTGCATCCTGAGAGAATTACAGCACTAGAAATGACCACTGAATTCCAGGTGGCAATTTCCAGGGTGACATTAAATCAACATGCAACCAGATGCTAACAGAGTAATTGTCCCTCTCACCTTACAAGGAATGGTAAGCACTCTCAGGTTTCAAAAAGTCTCCTCACGTGTTTTCAACTCTAAACCCCACAGATTTTCAAGGAAACAAAACAATCACTCTGTCAAGGGTGTGACATATGCTGTACACCTGGTGATAATCATCCACTTCAATTCTTTAAAAGGAATGTAACCACATAACAAAAACATAGACCATATTTAGTTGTTTTCATAATAGGTTCAATGCAAATGCAACAAATTTTACAATATCTCTACTTATCCAAGAGGTGGGAAAAGAATTTCTGACTTTGCAATAAAATCCACAATTCGAAGGCAATTCAGAAGTAATTGTATGAAACTGCTTCAGCATGGGTTCTATTAAAGAGACCTGGAATACAGCTAAGAGTCAGACACAGTTCTTACCCTATGTTAAGTTCTACAATCCCAATATAGCCTAAATAAGCCCGGCACTTATGTGCCTAAAACTAATTAAAACCTACTATTTTATTTTTCAAAGTTACTGTGTTCCTATCAGTCTATATCAACACTGGCAAACACTGGGGTGCAACAGGGGCAGATCCATAAAACAAAACGGTGTTTTGTGTGAAATAAGTCTATTTGTTTTTCCGAAGTGTTTAAACCTAGATAAGTTGCTTCATATGCTGTTAATGCTCATCAGTGATACTTGGAAATTTATAACAAGCAACAGATTTTTTTTCCCCATGTCTCTCCTGGCAGATGAACCTCTCCAAAGGAAAGAACTCCAGGACACAAGAATGGCTCTTCAAGAGTTTTCAGGCAGTTTTGAGCTCTTCCTTCTCAAAATTAACAGAGATTTTCAGCTCCAATTTTATAATAAGATGTTATGAATTTGCTCTCTTACTGACAGTGTCATTAAGTACAAAGCTCTAGCTGGAGTGAGAGGTGTCAATACAGCTGTCCTGTGGACACATGGGCTTTTCTCTTTACTGTGGACCTTGTCATCATTCCTCATACCACCTTTAGCAAGAAAATGTTTAACAGAACCTAGAATTTTCTCCTAGGGCTTTGTAGCCAAGAATTAAAAATCAGTAACCCAAAGGGCCCTCTGCTGGCAGATGCTTTCCCAGGTGTTCAGATCCATAATTGCTGTCAGGTCAGATAGCACAGCCTGTGCTCATTCATTTGTTTTGTCATGAAAGCACTCTTATTAAAAGTCTCTTTTCCCCACTGGGTAGTGGGATTTTAAAAACTTTTTTTTACCCGTCCTTCCTCTGCCATATGAGTAACAATCAGAACCAACAAACCCCTCTGATCTGAGACACACCTCAATCAGCTGCAAGGAAAGGAAAGTTACCTATGGCAGACAAGACAAAAGGAGCAAGACTGGTGAAACCTCCTTTCATGCACAATGGGCACTCCAACTCCGTTCCATTTCCAAACTGTTTCAGTCTGCTCAGTGACTGCTTACTATCAAAATTTATTTTGCTGAGGTTTTTTGAGGAGAGTCTTACCTTGTGGACAGTTCTTAAAAAGTACAGTGGACAAAGTAGGATGAGCAGTTCAGTTCAAAGAAATATTTCGAAGGTGAATTTTTCATGGCCCTGTTGGCTTTTGCAATAAAAAAAAGTGGTTCAAAATGGAAACTCTGAAAGTCTGCTTGGATCACACTCAGTGAAATGAAGAAAAGAACTTCTCAATACAGGAAATGTCAACTGTTTATGTTCTTGAGAAGCCACTTTAAAAATAAGACTGTCTTAGATCAGTTCAAGATTATGAAAAGGATTCAAACTTAATACATTGCCCTTAATACTTTTATCTACATGAGAGCACAATACAGGCTATAATAATTATAAATGTAACAGCAAGGTGCACACTGATTGTTGGACATAGCACACAAAAATTAAAATTTTCTTTTCCTAAAAATTATAAAATTTTGAAGCTGGGGCAGGCAATAACCTAAAAACCAATCCATTGTTATCTGTATGTTTTGAAAAAACAGAAACCTGCCTCCATTCCTCTGTCAAAACAAAGATAAGCTTTAGCTGTGAGTATTTAAGAACTGAGCAAGATCAAAACTCAGGGCTGATATTTAGAAAATATAAGGGGGAGACTCATACTTGCAAAGTACACATGATTACATATCAGGACCTTGAACCCTACCAGGACTCAGCCTACAGATATAATATTCATAGATACACACATGGAGGCATGAAATTTGTTTATTTCATAGCCCCCAAATGCATAACCAGCTCCATACCTCTCTTCACAGGGAATATGAGGTGGTGAAACTACTGTACACACACCAGAGTGTCTTGAAGATGAACAAAAAAACAGAGAAAACAATGCACATCAGAGCCTGTCTGTGACAATGGAGTACAGAGATGAGGTTTACGCAGATCCAGAGAGAAAGCAACAAAAAAGTGGAACTATATGCCCTAAGCTGGTTATTTCCCTCTATGATGCTCTAAACTTGTATTAGGGAGTGGGACTGAAGCTGATGATAGCATTTCCATACACACACAGGCATGCTTTTGCTGTGGTAATGAGTAGCAGTCAAGGAAATTTAAACTAATAAATACCATTGCATGATAAAAATGCTCTTGATTGGACACCCTCAGAAGAGCTGTGCTGCTCTCTATTGCAACAGCAGGCAGATTTCTAAAAGATCACCTGGCAGACTGGTCATTTTAGATCACAAAAACCTCAGGAACCAGGCACAGCAATCATCCAAAATACTGGAGCGTTGCAAGCACCTGCGAGGTTTTAAGTCACTGCTTGCTCCCTTCCCCAGGGTTTTGCCTGTCCTCCATACATTTTCTACTTTGACCATAAACATCAGGCTTCTCACTATCTAGAAAGCATCTATCATGTTCTTGGCTTAGTTTAACACAATTACAGCACTGACAGTCACTTCAAGCTGTAGTTTTTTTCTGCAATGTGAGACCAAAGCACAAGACAAACAAGGCAGCGCTTGCCGAAAGGAAAAAAAGCTACCTGCTAAGTCTACCAAAAAGCTTCCTGCTAAGTCAATATATCCTTCAATTCTGAAATATTGTTGCAGGAAGAAACAAAGCAAATCTATTCTTAGTTATTGCCGGAGCAGAATTAAGAAGATGTCTTATTAATAAAATACTGTGCAGATGCAAGCAGTATCTCTGTAATTATAAGAGTTCTCACTCATCTTCTATTTCACACATATTCCTTCTCAGGTACAACCACCTCATTTCTGATTTAATTCAAAAACGTGCAAAACAACTTTGAATGAATCCTTCTATTCCCTTTATGCATAAGAGACCTGTTCATTGTCTTGGGTTTTCTTTCCTGTGCCGAGTGCTGGTTACTGCCTGAGGAAAAATACAGTAACAATCTGTGATCCTGTTTGTTGTGGCGTACACTGTATTTTTCAAAGTATTTAGCAGAAGAACCATAAAGAAATGCAATACATTATATTACACTCCAAGGCTGGCAATGAAAAAGCGCTATAATACATGTTTCAAACAACAAACTGGGGTACAATATATCTGCATCCTTGAAAACCACCATAGTTAACCTGGAAATTCAAGAACTCTGCCACCACAGGCATGCAGGAAGGGAAACAGCTCAGTAACAAAGACAAAAGCCTGCAAGTGAAGTCATCCAATGCTTCCAGATGTGCTGAAAGTTGCATTTCTTGTGTTTTAGTTAGAAATTTGCAAGGAGTAAACCTCAGTATTGGCCAGCCAAGTCAGTATCAGAGATAAAAGGTCTGTCAGCCAAAGCATCCAAAACTATGCTTCAACATCAAGGTCAGAAAATCTTTGTTATTCCCAAGCAAAAAGAGTGTCTGCTTCATGTCTCTTTTGACTTGTGATGAAGCTTGTCCTGGCAAGCACTCCAGGCAGGCACTCACTATAAAATAAAGCCACGTCAAGAGCTAATTTGCTCATTTGTGGGAACTGCAAAGGGGTTGAGAGGTACTGAGTGAAGCTGAACACATCTGAGCTTTGACAACCTCTGCCTCTTTCCCCTTTCTCCCTCTCTCTCTCTGAAACAAAGCAGATTCTCCTGGAAAAGATGGTGCTGGAAACTCTGAATCCGCTGCACTACAACATCACCAGCCTGATACCAGACACGATGCCAGTGGCCACAGTGCCCATACTCATCCTCGTGTGCTTTCTCTTTCTCATATGGAATCATGAAGAAACTTCGTCAATACCAGGTAAATTAACTTTAGCTGTAGTGCCACCTAAAAGCTGTCAGAGGAATTTTTGTTTGTTTGTTTCTCACGTTTAAGTGAGAAAGTAATGCTGAATAATGATTGTATGGCAACAAAATTTATTATGAATCCGTTTAAATAATACAGATTTTTTAAACGATGGATAAAGGAAATCAGGCTTATTCTAACCTCAGAACTTCCATAATAATTGTGGCTTGGTCTTATACGACATTTAGTTTTCAGCTTTAATATGTGTCTGCTAGAAAGATATAATAATATTTTACAAACTCTAGATGTTCACATTTTCAAGTTCATTATAAACTACTTTTTACATGTTTTAAAGTTTAAATTTTTCTAAATTGTCTTTACTCTAAACAATTATTTAAGAAAGTATTCAGATTTTAGTAGGTTATCAATCTTTTCCTCCGTGTTTAGCACTGAAGACCCAGCAGAACAGAACACCCAATTCCTTTTCCCTTCTATAAGGTTTTGGGGGCTTGCTTAGACATTACTGAATCAGCTTATTTTTCACCAGCTGCACTGCCATGACTGCTGCATGAATGAGAGCAGTGCACACATCTCTCACAGGGGCTTCACAGGATAACCCTAAACCAGTACAGTGAGTCCTGAAGGAAATTCCGAGAAAAGAGCCTTGCAAAAAGACTATTTCTTCCTTGTAGGATCTAGCCATTGTCCCTCCAAACGTGAGCAGCAGTAGAAAGTAATGAATGTCATTTGTTGCAGGTACCACTGAAAGCACCTCAGGCTTCCACAGATATTAAGTGACACTTCACCAAGTCAGATGCAGTTTCTGAGCCAGTTTCAGACCAGGATTGTTTGTGTGAGCTGCCCAGTACAGACTGTGACTGTCATGTTAAAAACCTCCTTTCTAAAGGGAGGTGCTCCGGGGTATTTTCTTGTCAGTGAGCGCTGCTGAGACCAAACCTCTCTCACCCTGTTTCTTAGGGCCAGGATACTGTATGGGAATCGGCCCCCTCATTTCACATGGGAGATTTCTCTGGATGGGAGTAGGGAATGCCTGCAACTACTACAATAAGACATATGGAGAATTTGTGAGAGTTTGGATCAGCGGTGAAGAAACATTTATAATTAGCAAGTAAATCCTTATTTTCTATCCTTAATAACTTGACAAGCCTTATCATATTTTTGCAACCTCATTGCTACTTTTTTTCTAAAGTAGAACTGAAGTTATTATTATCAAAAACTGTTCTAACAAAAAACCCTTTACTTCCTGCTAATCACAGACCTTTTTCTAATCTTTTGTTTCTTTAAAGACTCCGCAATTGAAGTTTTGGTGAATTCTCTTAGTATTTTTTCGTGGAAAGGAAAGCACTGTGGCTGAGTCCTAAAAATCATTTACCATCTATTTTACTATTCCATTTAATATTAGGATTACCTTCTGTTCAGGAATCTAGACTGACTGCAATGTGGGATTCAGTAAAATTTTAGTTTTCTGTGTTAAATTTCTCCTTAAAGTGAAAGTAATGCTTGAAGGTTATGGCTCCTAATTCAGCAATTTAATTAAGCAAATACAGCATTATAGTATTAGGAGTAATTCCACTCCAATTAATGGGATTATCCATAGGCTTCAGTTATACACAGTATTAAACATAATGCTAATCTGCAGTCTATCATTTTATTAGCTCCAGTGGATGATTACCTTTTTCTTACAGTGGATCTTCTGGATTCTTATAAGCCATGCCATGAAAAAGAAAAAAAAAATAAAAGAGTAGTAAAATGTTTACCGTGTGTAATTGATAATCAGAACCTTTTTAGTAGCAATGCCAATTAATACTCAGCTTTCATTAAGTAAAAGCTTTTGAAAGACAGTGCAGCATAGAGAACTATCACAGAATTTGCCATGTGGTGCAAGCCAGCTTCATCTCTGTCTATTTTAGCCTCTTAGAAAGAGTAATCATGATAGGGAAACCATTTATATTCCTATCCTACACAGGTGTTGCAAATATCAACTAATGCAATAAAACGTTTTGATAGTGCTATGGATGCCTTGAAAATACTATGAACTCTCATTGCTGTCCTTCCCTGTCTGTGCTACCAACTCATCAAAACCAAACCAGGAGTGCTGCTAAACAATGCCAGATTGACAGTCAGTACATTGCTCTTCTTCTGACATTTTTTTGCTTTAAATCATTGACTGTACATAGAAAACAAGTATTTAACTTTTTTTTAAAGAAAGAATATAGAAAAAATTTTCAGTGGATCCTAAATTCACTGCAAAACTAAACATAATCTGGCTTCCATATAAACACCAATGTCATCTGAACTTTGAGCATCAAATCTAATACTCAGGTGCTAATGCACAGAGAGAGGACTTGCAGTCTTGGTTACAACAGCTGATGTCTTTTGGAGGACTTCAGTCCATAGTTTCGTAAGGAAAACCTGCTTCTACAAGGTCACTTCACAAAACCCTTCCTTAAAACTTTAGTAAGTGTCTCTTGCATAGAGGCACATGGGATGCGAGGAAAAAAACCTGAGCCTGCTGAACCTTTTCCTTTCTGGGAACAGCTGTCATAATTCAACACCACCTTTTCGTGTTCAGGAAAATACAGATGATGTGAAAAAATTTTAATGTTAACTTTACCTCTGGTCTCGCAAAACTACAAAACCCAGCACATCTGAAGTCAATAGCAAAAGTCACATTTATATTACCTGACCGAAAAAATAAACTAACCCCATATAAGAAGTCTGGGACTTGGTCCACAGAGTATACTACATGACAAAGAAAGTAGCATATTGTTTCATTTCAATCTCTGCTTTGATTTCCTTTCTTTTTGTTGGATTCTGTTTGATCAGGTTTTCATCACATCCACATTCCTGAAATGCTGGCTCCCTCTAAAGGAAATGATCTCTTAAAGCAAGAATGCTGGTCACAACCTGTCTGCCAGCACCTGCAAATTAACCTTGCCAACTGTAAAAAGAATTATACATATCATGGATTTCTCTTACATGTCTGTTTAAGACTCTTTATTCCACACAATGTTTGTCATATTATGATGATGCATATTTAAGTGATGCATGTATATTTATGTTTTCAGTATGTGTCTGGGAATGACCAAATAGCTACAGAAGTGTGCTAAGGTAATTTAGTACACATCAAATATTTTACTTGGTCATCTGAAATATCTGAGATTGGTCACTACCTGAGTGTATCTACACATTTCTATGTATACACACTATTCAGTTTAAAATCCTTCGTTAAGCATTTGCATTTTAACTGAAAAACAGTTTAAAATCTGAACAGAATACATTATTGCTCTCATATAAATTCTGAAGGCATTGATCATCAAGATTTTAAACTATGTAAAAGGAACAACATTTCGTGCTAAGCATTCCTGCTAAATTAAGAATGCAAGTCAGCACTTAAGAGTAAAATGTCAGAATACAAATGCTGTTACAGCCTATGAAACAGTTTTTTTGTTTGGGGCTTTTTTCTCCTTCCTTTCCCAGATCCTCAAGTGTGTTCCATGTAATGAAACACTGGCATTACGTGTCTCGATTTGGGAGCAAGCTTGGATTACAGTGCATTGGCATGTATGAAAATGGGATCATATTTAATAACAACCCAGCACACTGGAAGGAAATTCGACCCTTTTTCACCAAAGGTAACTCAGTGTGCACAGACACATTGCATCACTGTAGCACACAGTCCGTCTTTTCTGAAATGCTGTTATGTTTGTCTGAAATGCTTGTATTTTCCTTTCAAAGGATTACAGAACAGTTAAGTTCCAGAATGGTTTTACACCAGTCACTGGCATGATCATGTTTGCATTTTATTATTGCCAATTGAGGAGTTACAAATAAAGGACAAAAATTACTGACTCTTTCGGTCATTTTGCACATCTGTTTCAGCTCTGTCTGGCCCTGGGCTGGTGAGGATGATTGCAATTTGTGTGGAGTCCACAATAGATCACCTGGACAAGCTACAGGAAGTAACGACTGACTTAGGGAACATCAATGTGCTGAATCTCATGAGGCGGATCATGCTTGACACATCCAACAAGCTTTTCCTTGGGATCCCTCTGGATGGTACTGACAGCTTCATTTTTATGCCTTATGATGGATCTGAAATGCATGTCCAAGGAAAATTCACTGACATCACTCAGCAGTTTTGTCTCGAAAAACAGAGCAGGAACAGGCTCTTATATCACCACATAATTAATTGAAATTGATTTATTGTCACGTTATCTAAGAAAGAGAATTTTATATGACCAAAAGTATACATTAGCTCGTCACCCACCTTAATGAATAGTACCATTTAAAGAGGTTTTTATGCACCAATTTGGTACAATACCAATATTACATCATATTCATGCAAGAATCTGAAATCTTTCCACCAAACTAAATGATTGCCCTGAAAAGTTCACCTAAAAATTTATGTCTTCTGTGATTTCTTCAGCCTCAAAGCCCTACGACAGAAATAATATCAGGATGCCTAAATTGCCCTGTTTGAGTGTTCTGTAAGTGTTCTGCTCTCCTCTTTGGCTCTGTCTGACACACCACTGTGTCCTTGTAGCTAATTACCAAGAGTTTCTACAGAGACCTATCCATTACACAGTGTGTCACAAATGTTACCTACCTCTTGCTTATCAAACTCCCAGGAACTTCATGGAGTAGGGAACAGGACCTTGTTATTAATATTTCTGAAGCATTTGTGTTACTTGACTATTGACTCTTTTTTTGTTAACATTTATTTTCAGAAAATGCCATTGTGCTTAAGATTCAAAACTACTTTGATGCCTGGCAAGCACTTTTATTAAAGCCTGACATATTTTTTAAGATTTCATGGCTGTGCAAGAAATATGAAGATGCAGTGTGAGTATCAACGGTTTTACAAATTGTTTGCATAAGATTCTTTCTTTCTGGGACGGAGATCTTCCTTGATGCTTTCCTCTGCCTTTTAGAAACTAAACTGGTTCACTTGCAAAGGTGGTGCTGAAGTGCCCTGTGTCCAGAGCCCAGGCAGAAGGAGATTTGTCAGTGCTGGTACAAGTAGCTGATCTCCTGGGCCAGCTAAAGCCTTTGTCCATCAGTCCCAATTTATTCACCAAAATATCAGATCATGCCAACTCAAATATGAAACTAAATTGAGATCACTGGTTCAGTTGAGACACGGAAAAGCCATCATATGGGATGAAGTTACACTGACAATCTGGTTGAGGGCAGTCAAAGAGCAGGTTACAGCTCGTCAAAGCAAGGAAACCCATCTACATCCAGGGCAGTCCCAGAGGAGTTAACCCCTGGGCATACATCTGTTTGTTGGTTCTCTCAACATGCGTTTTTGAGCCAACAACCCACTTTTGAGTTAAAACTCGGTGCTCAGTGTGATAATCCATTTCAAGGTTGGGGGGAGGTTTCCCTAAATAAGGAACAAATACATTTTGCCATCTTCCTCTTTGCAAAAATACAAAATGCCTCTTCAAGTTTTACGCACTTGTTTCCTGTCTTGTGCCAAAAGAGGGCTGGCTTTAAAAAGAACTGGCAATCACTTTTTCATTTTGGATTTGTTTTCCATCTAGTGAGAGAAATTGCTACTTAGGCAGCATGTGTAATAAACTGCTTTGATAGTGCTATATAACATAAAGGCTTTAAGGGGAAGATGGAGTTTCTTCTAAACTAATTGGCAGCTGTTGTGGACTAGACACAAGATTCACCTTCTCTAACATTTGCTTGTTAGTTTTATTATGGCACTGATTACTGCTTTCTCCTGTGATGCTAATAATACCCAACTATTATTGCCCAGTTAATTACCAGAACCCCCCTGCAAGCAAATATTGATATTTCAAAAGCAATCTGATTAAAATGGTCTTATTAATAAATTTCTACTGCAAAGAAAGAAAGAAAAAAGATTTCTGGACTTAATGCAAAGAGACACCACAGGATATGAAGACTTCTAATATTCTTCTGATAAACTTTGCAAAAAGGACCATTTGCTATTTCTATACATAAAATATTTATAAATACTGAGATCTTTATGGTTATTGAAGTTTTAAATGCATTTACCCTACAAACACAGTCAAATTATCTATCTCAACAGTAACAAAAACACACTTGAAAAGCCTGAAGATTTCATTCAAAATACCTTTTTAAAAGAATTGCCTTCAAATCTATAATTAATTTAAAACTCCTCCCAAATTTATAACAACTGTTGAACATCGCTTTTTCTACCACTGAAATATGAACTGTTGATGCAGTATTACTATTTAGACATGAAAAATTTAGATCAGCTCTACCTTCAAGATACAGTTTTTCTAACACTTGTCTACATTTTTCTAAAACTCACCCTTCATGTGCTCTAAATTAGTTTTATTCATTGATAAAAATACAGTATAAAATACAAGGAAATAAACAAAATCTTTAGAAATGGTAATAAATCTTTAAAAACTCCATTCTTTAATACTGTGTATAGACACCTTTTTTTCCTTTTCAGTCTATTCCATAAAAAGAGAATAAGATTTTATTCCAGACTGACAAGCAATTATTTAAGAATAGTACAAAAATACACCTTATCTTAGTATTACTACTTTGCAGAGAACCATATAGCCATTCCTAGGAATACTTTATTTCTGCTGTTCTTAGATATTTTTCTTGGTATAATCTCTGTATTTCTAGTCATACCCTAGTTTATACTAGAAGTCTGCAGATATTTATCAATATGTTGGATTTCATCTGTTTTCAGCAAGGATCTTAAAGGAGCAATGGAAATCTTAATAGAGCAGAAACGACAAAAGCTTTCCACTGTCGAGAAGCTGGATGAACACATGGATTTTGCATCCCAGTTGATTTTTGCACAGGTATTGGGAATGTACTCAAAATATGGCTAACTTTGATTTTTCTGACATTCTCCTGAACACAGGCTTTGCAATATAAACTTCATACACCTCTCTAAGAGTCATGTTATCATAAAGGGATGGTGATTATTTGGTGCTGTGGAGTCCCTGACAGTGACTCCAATATGAATAATTGTATGTCAGGATCAGGTGCTTGTCGTATTTATTTCATGGCTTAAACAATATCCCCCAAACTCTTGCATCTATCCCTGAGTGTCCTTCAGTCCTTCCCTAGCCCGTGTTTTATCTTGATGTATTGCCTTTTGTTAGCAAAGGTTTCAAAGGCTAAGTAAATCCTTATTTTCCATAATCGCTGACAGCTCACAAACTCCGTGAGGAAATGCAACAAACTAATCTCAGATAAGAACACACTCCTGCTTTTCTGTGAGACAATACACACCCATCAAAACATGAGTTTTCTATTTTTTTCTGAAAGACAAAAAATGGATGCTTTTTAGCATAAGATAGACTGTCAAGAATTTGTACAGTCTATAGGAGCTTTGTTGGCATCAGAGGTCAGCAATCAACATTTTCTCCAAAATCTCCTATTTTTTTTCAGAACAGAGGAGATCTGACTGCTGAGAACGTGAACCAGTGTGTGCTGGAGATGATGATTGCTGCTCCTGATACTCTGTCTGTGACTCTCTTCTTTATGTTAATCCTGATTGCAGAGCACCCCACAGTGGAAGAGGAGATGATGAGAGAAATTGAAACTGTTGTAGGTAAGCAGGAGCTGCAAAGTCAGTGATGTGGGAATATAACTTTGCTTCAGCAGTGATCTAATTTCATTTATTCAAAGGCTCAAAATTTTAAGTTTTTTCTTCTAACAGAATTGATAATCTATTAGAAAGAATGTGGTGTATTCTCTCCTCAGCAACAGCAGTGCAAATCAGCATTCACCTCAAGTTTAATTGAAATTATTTTCCATTTATCTTGAAATAGCAAAAGAGGGCACTTATTTCAAATACTTCTAATCACCTATATTTCTCAGTGATAAAAAACCAGAACTTCTCTAATGCTTCACTATGACTGTAGAAGGGCAAGACTAGAGAAAACTAAAATTACATTCTGCTGTCATCCATTTTGGTCTCAAATTTGTCTCCTCTGAGTACTAATTACTAACTATTCAAAACACAATCAAGATATTCCAAATTTGTATTCTTCCCCTTCTCTAGACTTCATTCAAAGCCTGACACCGAACCAATATAGAAACTAATTTCATCCACTCTTATTTAAGATTTACTTCTGGTCTGTTGAACACTGGAGAATGTATCACAAGTCCTTATCTCTTTTCCTAAGGTACTTTTAATAATCCCTATTTTATTGTCCTCATGAGAGTCGAGTACTCACTCATTTTCCCTATTTTTTTCTGAAACCTTGCCCTTTGAGGCAGTAGAATGTTTTCTTTTCCTTAAGGAAGTGACCAACCAGGGTGGCAAACTGCCTTATCTGGCAAACCTGCCACAGCAGTGATGAGCCCGCAGCCCCTGAACTCTTTGTGTCTTGGAAGTCCCAGCAGGGTTCCTGCTGGCAGCACATCCCAGCCCTGCCACAGCTGCTGGGAGGTCCTCATGGGAATTGAAGGACTCAGTAACCCGCAGCAGGACCTGGGTGGACCTCGAGCCAAGCCCAACCACACGGTCAAAAGTCAAGGTCCCTGCAGAGTTACCTCCCATCTGCAGGCTATTCCCAGATTCCATATGCTGTCAGCTCTTGGAAGATTTATTTGTTGTGTCTTGTTGGTCTCTCATGCAAAAGCCAGGGAAGGACTTCCAGAGTTTTGTCACTGATAGGAACACAGAGTCAGTGTATTAAGAAGAAGGTGAGATAATTAATTGACTAGGATTTATGCTCATGAACAATAGACCAGATTTCCTGAATAAGTAAGACTACATACAACTCCTTAGAAACTGTTGGATCCTTCCTACCAGTTCAGAACCCGTGAATCTTCTAAAAATGCTCTGATATTTGTATAACGAATCTATTAAATCCATAACCAACTAAGCTCTTCACCATCTGCTTTATTCCACAAGGTGACAGAGACATACAAAGTGACGACATGCCAAACTTAAAAATCGTGGAGAATTTTATTTATGAGAGCATGAGATATCAGCCAGTTGTGGACCTGATCATGAGGAAAGCTCTACAGGATGATGTAATCGATGGCTACCCTGTCAAAAAGGGGACAAACATTATTCTCAATATTGGACGTATGCATAAGCTTGAATTCTTCCCAAAGCCAAATGAGTTTTCTCTTGAAAATTTTGAGAAAAATGTAAGTTTTCTATCTTATTTCTTACAGAAATTTGGATATTATTTATTGTTAATGTCTCTTCCTGTTACTTTGATCAAGAACCTTATGAAAATAAGACTCTTTTCCCTTTGTCTAAGTGCCCAGTTAGCCAAATAACCTGCTTATTACTGTTATTATTATCAGAGCTGAGCAGATATTTTCCTATGAAACTGCTTTTTAAATAAAAAATAAGTAGAATATAGAAAACAGTTTTAGCAGACACGGTAATTTTGATTTAAAATCTCTGATTAGATTTGTCAGACACACGTGGTTGCCCTTATATCCCCTGACACTGGACAAAATAAAGAGACTTGACATATTTCTTACCAAAAAAGCTAAGGGTACCATATATGCCAGGCACAAAAATGAGCACTAATCAACCTAGTTAACATTTCTACCCTGTTTAGTTACCCATAGCAGACTCTGCACAAAGTATTAAAAATAACAGCTCAAGAAAAAAGTCTGTGTAGAAGACTCAAGAGAGTAATTGATGAAGTTTGTTGAAATTACTGTTCACTGTGAATAGGTTCCATTTTGCCACCCATTATTTACATTCTAAGTATTTGTACCAAAAATGGATATCTTGCATATTTTATGAGTACATTTTGCTACTAAAAATATTTCCCCTTGACCAAATATTTAACCACACATTTTCTATCTGACTTGGTGCATTCTGTTTGCCACATAATTATCCTGGCAGGCACAATTTTCCTCCAGTTCTCTAAGTGAATAGCAATCCACAGCATTATTTATGATAAGATGCCATTGTTAGAATCTAAACATTTTTCCATTTTCCCAGGCTGTGCATTTGCCATTGTGCTGTACTGCCAGCTGCTGTACTTGCTCCATGTTATAAACACTTGTATTTACATATCATTTTCCAGAAACCACAGCTCAGTTTATTTGAACAAAAAATTAAACAGAAAACATTTCTGTCAGTCTGAAAATAGGAAAAACCAGGACACTTTTTTCCAGATTATTTAACATAAAGCAACCTTTTCTACTCTATTCCTGGGTTCAATAAGAAATCAAAACATAGTCAATGTCTCACTTTTTTAAAAGGAAGTTACACAGATGAACAAAAAGAATTTATTTATAACCAGACTTTCTTTTTAATTGATTTATTCAATATCAGTAAAAGTAGCAGAAACTGGCTGGGCATTATTCAATAGTTCTGGGAATCCTGCATTTCACATTTCAATTGACAGGACAGAAGACAATAATTTTATGAGTGTTATTCATCAGATATCAAATCAAATTTTTAACATTATATTTTACGACAAATTAGCTCTCAGGAACATTAGCTTTATAATTACAAATGTAGTAGGTGTATGGCTTTATCTTATGATTATCTTTAGACAAGGCATCAGCCTGTATTTCAGGTATTTATGAGCTTTATAATTAATATTTTCTGAAAAATTTGTTAATGAACTTTAATGCATTTCAAGAGCAGAAGCTTCACTCCATTTCACAGCTTGTGGTAAAATCCCTGCAGGTCACAGGACAAACAGACTGAAATACACGGGCAGAACTCAGCAGCTGAACTGCACCCTCCCTGCTGCCTCAGCTTTTCGGAAGGCTGGGCCATGATTGTGTGTCTGTGGTTTGGCCTGGCTTGGGTGGGATTTCCAGTGTGAAATAAGTAACTGTTCCTAAAAGATGATTTCTGCAACCTGTTCAGAATATATCCACTACCAATTTCCATCATAATTTTCACTACTTTTATGAAGAGAAATTTGTCTTAAAGTTTATTCCTCATGTTATTCTCTGCAGGTTCCCTCACGCTATTTCCAACCCTTTGGATTCGGCCCCCGGAGCTGTGTAGGGAAGTTTATTGCCATGGTAATGATGAAGGCAATTCTAGTGACTCTTCTGAGGCGGTGCAGAGTACAGACAATGAAAGGAAGAGGCCTGAGCAACATCCAGAAAAACAATGACTTGTCCATGCACCCCATAGAAAGGCAGCCTCTGCTGGAGATGGTTTTCACACCAAGGAGGAACACAAATGAGAATCAGGGTGATAAAATGGATCAGCACTAAAGCTACAGGGCTTTCTCAGTCACTACGAAATACTCATCGTTCCTAGTTAAACATGTAAAGTAAAATGTTTTGTTGCCCCTAAATGACTACAGCTTCGGGTGACCACTTGTTCTGCCTGTACAGCAGAACCACAGGCCACGGTTTGAGAGATTAAAAGTACAAAACAGTCCTGTTGTAGATGATGCCTTGCTGTATGAACAAGTCCTCACTACTTTTTAAAGCCCTCAAGTTCAGACAGAGTTATGCCTTCCCTTTCAAACACTGCCAGTTCAGAGGTTTGGGGGTCAGCTAAAGAACATACCTGATGTGTGCTTAATTCCAGGACTACAGGAGCCCCTTTTCCCACACCTCCCCAAACCTGCACCTAGCAGTATATGAGTACTGCAAAAGCTCTAATTATCTGTTTTTGAAAACAACTGAATGAATAGTATTAGTTAATTTCAGGACTAAGAAACAATTTAAAATATTTAGGACATATGTAAGTCGTAATGGAATATTTGAAGAAGTCGTCATTCAAACATTTTTTACCATGTTTTGCTGTTGTATTAAACAGATACCAAAGATTTACAGTGTCAGACTTTACCAATAGCAGTAATTTTCTGAGTACTAGGTAATAATGGCAGTTGAGATAACTGTTCTATGTTTTTAAAACCCAGTGCCCTGCTACACGGGATCTGTAAATATCTTAGGAAAGGCCAGCTGAGAATGAGGTACTGAAAATGAAATGTTACCACCAGTACTATATGGGTGGGGTAACACTCAGCCCCACCTCCTCACCTGGTTAACTGCAGAAATGTCCCACCTCACCTCAGTTTGGCGAGGAAGCTTAAGCAGATTTCTAGAAAATATTTTTACAGGTGTTTTGCATACACAGGTTTTTATTTTAATTATAAACCAGGCTGACGTTTATACTTAATCCTTAATAGGAAAAGTGACAACTACCCAACCTTTCTTAGTCAGAATTGAAATCTGTACAATCTGGACATTAATATCTCTATTAGCCTAATGAGGAGTTCCCAGTTCGCTCAAGAAGAAAAAGATCTTCCTGGCTTAATGACAACATTCCTTGACAGAGACTTTCCATTTTCATTACGCTTGAGTTTTCATACTGTGTAACACAAAGAAAGAGATTTTCCGGATAAAGTGCCTTGATAAAGACAACCAACCAATGTACAACAGGCTTTACATCAACCTCTTCCTTCCAAGTCATTTAAACTATAATAGAAGGGGAGGGAAAGGGAAAAAAGTAAAGGAAAAATTGTTTGTATCTTTACTTTGAAAGTATAATCAAAATGAATTAATTAATCTCTTCCTTCAGACCACTGATCTCAGGCGCAGGTCTAACCCAGAAAGATTCATCCAGTAGCATAGAAAAACTGCAGAAACCCAACAAATAATCATGAGTCCCACCCAAAGGTGATGAATCAGGCTGGAAATGGTGACAAAGAAGAGGAGTTGCATATTTAGGTCAATTCTTAAAACAACATATAAATTTTCTAGAGTAATTTTTAAAAAATCAAACTTGAAAGCAGAATTTATTGCAGCTAGGTTACTTAAACTTTCTCCATAACATTTCCATTGCACCCAAAAATTATAACAGTGAAGTGCAATCCTGTACCACCTGTACATACAGACAAAATTAGGCATTTGAAGACGCATAGAAATAGGATTTAATGCTGAGACTCAGTGATCTTTTCCACCCTAAAGGATTCTGTGTTTCTAGTTCTTAAGTCATGAAGTGACACAGTGGTATGAATCTTTGGAATATCTAATGTCACCTACATTTCTACATTCTCTGTACTCTTTAAACTAGGAAATTGTTAGAGCAGTTGGGAGAAGAAAAGAAACAACAAAAAACCCCAGCCATGTTCAAAACGCATTTTTACTCATTCTGTATCGTAAAACACTTCAGGGTGCTTCAGTGGACAAGCATTTCTCACTTGCATAAGAACTCCAAAAAGAAATCCACTGAAGGGCTTTTTTCTTGGAAATAAACTACTATTTTGTACACAGGATACATCTTTTTTTATTTCACACACAAAAACAGTTTTGTAACGATAATTTACTCTCTGATTTTCCCATCTCATAATTATGGGCTTCACCAAGTAAAATTGTTCACAGGGTTGAAATTAACAAAGTATCATTTAAATTTTGAAATAATTTTATGAAATCAAATAGGTGGAAAATGCATGCTGCTCTGATTTCTTGAATGTATTACATATTGTTGAATTTGTAGGCTGGAATTTCAGAAGCATGCTTACCATAATGATTCTATGGAAGAAATAAAGCAGTATCATTTCTCACTTTTTTGTCAGCAAGGCTACAGAACTATTTCCCATTGTGTTTTATGTATATTCTTTCTGACATGTTTTGAACATGGCATTTCTGGTCCTCTGGTTTCTACAGTATTCGGGCAGCAGAGCTGTAACTAATCCGAGCTGTCAGCTGATCTGAGCCATCAGCTCATCTGAGTCCTGTTCTCCCTGACTTTATCATGGCTGTTACTCAGTGGTCTCTTTGCATGAATATTTGCACTACCAGGTCCATTTCCCCATCCCATAATCTCACAGGAGCTCGAGAGCTGCAGTTGGGGCAGCAGCGTTTCCAAACCTGCCGTGTGGAAATGAACAGTCCCAACATTTTCCCACGTGCCACTGTACAGAATGCAGCTCTGATTTCAAGTGGTGTTTTACTACCAGGTACTGTAAAAAAATTAAGTGACTTTTTATGCCACATCAAGTCTACTGTCATCAGGTGACTATTCCATGTTCCAGTGTTCAACACATCAACAGAGAACAAACTTGACTATGTTTTATACATCACTGTGATTATGGGCTGCTCACAGGACATGAACGTGGATGTTGTTAGAAAATAAAATAAACATAAAATAAAAGTTGTATGCAAAAAACAAGTTTAAAGTCATGTTTCATGATGTTTTCCCAATCTGAGAATCACAAGAGAGTATTAAAGTGCATGAGTGTGTCTGCATGCATGAACTGATGATTAAAGTATTAGATACAAGGATGAAATCTAGGATGTTCTAAAATCAGATTTCCCACTGATTTTAGAGGATGTATTATTGCAAAGATATTTTTCATTACAGTAAGAAAGTATGATTAAAGTAATTTAAGTTCCTACAAGACTACTCGCCTAGGAATGCACTTTATCAAAGCTCTAAAATTAGGGAGATGATGTAGGTTTTGGTGATTCTGAAGATAATAGGGATTTGTGAATGTAACCAAAAAGGTTGGTATGATGATACCAACAAAAGACTCAGCTATCTGTGAGAAAGGTATCTAAAGTAATTTAAAAAATGAAACAAAGAATATAATTAAACTGACCATACAGTTCAAAGTAAATTTCATCTCTTTCTACTCATAACAAGATGGCGTAACAAATTCAATTTGTATCCAATGTCTAATTTATTTCATTGTCAAATAAAAGCTTTCAGAGTGATAATTCTTATATCTAAGTGACAGAGAACTGGAAGGTAGTAAATGGCATATAAAAAAAATAGTAAAAACTAACAAGAACTCCTTAATAGATTTTTCAGCCAGCGAACTGATCTTGAGATATTCCCAGTGAAAATATTTGTTCCTAGAATTTTACAAGCTTTATTAGTAATTTTTAAACATTAATAAACAATTTTCATTTTATAGATTGTTCACTTTCTGTACTGTCCAATACAATCCAGTGTTATAACCTCAGTTAATACCTCATTAAATTCAATTCTAACTTTAAATGAAAATTCCAATTGACAGTTTACAGCTGAAAGGAATATATTACTGTTTGATAGAGGAAAATAGTTAAGAATTCTGGCGAAATCCACTTGAAATAAATTCTTCAGTAATTTAAAACTGGAATTTGCTGCTGATATACAATTTTAAACAGGCAGTTACCTGGGACTTAACAGGTTAAGACTGTTGGGCTCAACATTAGCTATTCTACTATTATTGTAAGCCTTGAACTTTATGATATCAATTTATAAAAGTGCTAGTTTTGCATGCTATTATAATTGTACCTTTTTCAAATGCAGATCTTTAATTTTACAATATAGACAAGCACTGGATTGCACAAATCTGCTCTCATGTAGCACTCATTCCCTTCAAATGCATCAATGCATTAAAAAGAAACTCATGTGAGCCACAGTCACTCCTAAAACCGCCACTGCTTTCATAAACTGAGAGGATGTTCTGCTCTCCACGTTTTTCCTGTCACCCCTTCAGTTGCAGGTAACTTTATTTAGGTACAAACACCGTCGAAGATCTGTGAGTGAACCTCCGACAGGGCCCAGCAGATGGCGAATTCCTCCTGCCACAAGCACAGCTCAGCTTTGGCCAGGTCCCTGTTGATGGATGAGCGCTACAAGCCAAGGGCCTCCTGGTCTCACTCAGTTATTAAACACTGCTTTAGGCAGATGTGGAGTCATTCCAGAGTCGTTCAAAGTGTAGAGATGGAGAGAAAACCAGCCCATGGACAGAATTTATTGGCAATAAATTATTCCACTTATTTATTATTCCATTTATTTATTATTCCAATTAGTACTGGCATAGAACATTTTCCAACATCACCTTTTGCTAAAAGTATCCTCCCACTCTAGTGAAGTGGAATCTTTATGGATCATTTGGCATCAAGATCAGCAGAACCTTACTTAGTAGTGCTCAAAACGGTTTCTGAGAAACTGTAGGGCTTTGCTGGTATTTTAAGTATATTCAACTTAACAATTAATTTGATGTATTGATACTAAGACACTTTCTCTTAATATGATATTTTGATACAATATTTTCCCTGTTGCTGGCCTAATTTAATTTAGTGCCTCCATGGCATTATTCCATAGTCCACAGTAGAACAGCAATCACTAAGGAAACATTATGGTCTTTGAAGTAAGATTTTTATGAGTCATGCAGGCCCAACACTTCATGCAGCCTCACCACACTTCTACAGAAGGTGCAAACTTATCAGTCCAAGAACTGAGCAGATCTTCGTAATAACTCTTTATTCTTTAAATAATTGCTGGTCAAAACCAAGTCAGATGCAAAATAGGATGTGTTTGGGACAATGTGCACAACTCCATTAAACTACCTGATTAGAGCTGAAATACCTCCCATTGGATTTCAATCATTTAATTTCTCTTTAGTTTTAGAAGGGCTGATTAGCATTTCACTCAATGCTTTATAGACTTACCCTTACATTGTAATGATATGTAGATGGAGTTGAATTTCATTCTCCATTTAGCAGCCACTGAAGGATTCTTGGGAAGTAATTGTAGCTCAAAATAACTATATCCAGAAACTGCACCTTCTAATACCTATATGCCTATTTGTATTTATATTCATCCTTTTTTTAATTCCAACAAATGTTAGAAGATATTTTTCAGTGCTAAACAATAGTTCAGGAGAGACATGAGAAGAGTATAAAGCAGTATTATTATAATATTAAGTATGGTGCTAACTGCATTAAGGAAATTGCCACTTACTGCCATTTCAGAAAGCACATAATTAAATTTTGCAAAAGAATTCGATCCAACTACTGAATGAATACTAAAGCAGCTGCAAATGGATCTTTTTCTGTTTGATGCGAAATGTTTTCAAATGGAATTTCACCAGCTCAGATGTATAAATACAAATGAAACTGTATTCATTGGTCTTGTCTTCCTTCTTACATGAAGGACAATGCAAAGATAAATTCATTCTACAGAAGTGCTATCAATCTGTTATATTACTTCATCTAAGGATCTCAAACTATGTTATGAGTATCAATTAAGCCTTTGAAATGAAGCTGGTTTGATCAACTCCTGCCCCAGAGAAAGGCTGCAGTAAAAGAAGGTGTAACTGTGTAGCTCTGGAATGAATTGTTTGTGGCCCCCTTCACTCAGACAATGTTTGGTGAAAACCCCAAGACCCTGGGACCATAATCCATTTTTAAATGCTTTTGCTTAGATGCCAGGATATATTTCAGAGTCTGCCTCTGTGTGGATGGGGTGAGTAAATAAGATTATGTGCACAGTAGATATTTTACTAACACCATGTAAATCACGTGATTAACAGTTTAACCAAAGGTTGTAGAGCAGGAACTTTTAGGGACAGTACTTTGCCTCCAGCCTCCAGTAAAATTCAGGGATAGCAGAAAGTTTCAGACTAAAGGAAAATGAGAAGGTGAGCCTGCTCCTGCTGCAAATGGGACATGTGGCTCCAGGAAACCCACAGGTGAAGATGATGGCAGCACCACCAGGAATAACACCTCCTGGTCAGAACTGGGGAAACTATGTCTTGTTGTGACACTTCACCTAGGAAGGAGCAGCCATTGACCTTGGGACTCTATGCACAACCAAGGTGCAAGAAGAACTCTTCAAGAAGGACCTATACATCTTGGTAAAATGTGCCAATTGTGGTTTATTATTACTTGCTTATTGTTATTAACTAGGTTACCAGAAAATTATTGACTATATGTGAAACACACCTATGCTGCGTTTCTCTTTGGTGCAGGCAAATATCCCACTTAAAATAACAACTGCAAGAACCTCCAGTTTTGGCTGGCTGGTTTTTTAACTGCTACTTAAAATTATATCAAGGAATGACAGCTCCCCATTTTCGGTTCCAGCTACACACCACAGCTCTTTGTCACAGAAGCACCATGTCACCTGGCAAATACAAAAGTCTGTTGAAATTCTCTTCAATTGGTCTTCTATCTCTAATAATTTCTGAAAATGCCATGGAAGCTGTGACATGACTCAACAAAGGATAAATTGTTTTGGAGAACTGCATCTCACAGGGTTAAAGGTTTCCATACAGCACACTAGGACAAAACATTGGCACAAGCTGGTGAGGATTGAGATCCACAAGACAAGGAAGTTTTTGCAGATGACACAAAAAAGTTGTGCTCCCCAGTGAATATTCACACCTGGGCTCTTGTTGTGCTCTTTGGATACTGTGCTCAAAAAGCTCTGTGGAAGAGCTGGAGTTTCAGAAGGCTAAGGCTCTGAAATTTAGTTAATACTGTTAACAGGAGAATCTGAGTAGAGGTATTTGTAAAAAAAACCCCAAAACCACCATCATACCAACCCACAACCCACCATATATTCTGCCAGAGGGGCAATGATGCAGTGTGCAGTACTGACATGCAGGAATAGTCTCCACATTTTACAAACTACTGAAAGCCCAATTTTGCCATGTACTTTAAAGCTGTCAAGTTACAGATCATAAATTTTTGAGCAGATTCAAGCATAATATTGGACCTACCTAAATTTCAAAATGTTTATGAAATTTTCTGTTTAAGTCTGCTAACATGAATCTGTTTCCACATTAATTCTTTATAATTAAATTATTAAATTCCCAAATCTCCTCTGAGAATTCAGGGAGTTCTCTGTAGAACAGAGCATGAATAGAGCAATAGGAGATTAAACCAACCCAAAACATCACTTCAGTACTTGACTTCTGAAGAGGCTGAGTAATTAGAATGGTGTTTCTGTGACTCCATAGTCATTCAAACAAAATACCACAGACTGAACTTGGATCAGAGTAAAAACCCTCAATGAATATTACTGCAGTGGAGTCTTTGCAAATCCAATGACTATTTATATATTGGTCCACAGTTTGAAAAGTTAAAAAGTAAACTGAAGTGTGACATTTATTCACCAAGCCTTTAGAGGTCTTACAATGTGTGGTTTACAGGGGTTCATTTCAGTATTCTGAGCAAGTCTGATGAAGCGCCATGTAAAGTCAGTGGGATTTAGAAGTGTAAGTGCTATGATTGCTCCTGAAAGTAAGGAAAATTTAATTCTAAACTTATTTTAAAATCAATAGCAAAACCCCCATGTTCTTCTAATTGGTTAGCAATAAACACCAGTACCTGTATACAATTTAAATCCTAGACTAAGCCTTCCTTCAGCCTGTCCTATGAGATACTGTATAGTTTACCTCATCTGCAGAGCATTGCCACTATTATTTTTCATAAGTATTTAAATTCTGAAATATTAAGGCTGCACTTTGAGTCACACTTTGGTTTTCGCATGCAAAACATGTTCAGATTCTGGGGAAAAAAGTACTCTGATACTGTCTTCAAATCCATTTCCAGCAGGACCAGGGAAAAACAATGTAAACCTTTTCAACTCTTGGAGATTTAACTCCAGGTTACATTCAGTGACACATTTTCCCAGGTCCCTATTGTAGCCAAACGTCTATATTGAGCTCTGTATAAAAGTTAAAATGTATCTAGGAAAATTAAATCTTTAATTAACATCTCTCAACGGCCATTTCTGAAATTACCATATGACCACAAGTATTCTCTAACCCTTCAGTGTCATTTTGGGTGTTGGTGCTACAGAAAATGTAGAAATGGATATTCATTAACTGTGCAAGACTATAAAACATATGGCCTCCTGATTACTTTAAAATAAGCACTGAGAAGTTTAATGAAGAGAAATAATTGCCCTCCCCTTGCTAATGATGATTGTTAGGTTATTAAAGGAATTTTATGCATCACATCTTTTGTATATAACCCAGTATGGAAATGGAGAAACAAGGATTGTTTTACCTGCTACATGCACAGACACATTCAGAAATCAAAGAATAACACCTACATTCCTAATCCCATTCACTCCAAAAATAAGGATTATACAATGATGCATTCTTTATGTGTGCTCTCATCACAAAAGTTTTTGCACTGAAAGTAATTAAAAGAGGAAGGGAAGAAAATTTTTTAAAATATTTTCAATCCTACAAGTTTTCTAAAACATGAAGTAATATAAAAGAGAGAAACACCGTAAGTGAGGAAAAAACCTCACACCCTTAATTTATTAGACGTGATGCAGCTTTCCTACAAAAATGCAAATTTGTTGTTTACAATTCATTAAACAGAAGTAACCTTGAGAAAAAAATTGGACTTTCCTAATGCTGTTTCCACAGAACTTTCTGTTCATGTTGACCAAACAGAATTTTTTGTCTTCCTCCCAGCTCTTGGGCAGTTATGTGCCAGGGAGAGAAATGCCTTTTTAAACCACAAAGCACAAAGACTGAAATGGGATCACTGGATCTAAATCACTGAACTTCTGGAGCAAAAGAAATTGCTTCTATTGAGAACAAACTGGATGAGCACTTGAACTCAGCTATTATCCCTCAGAAGATGATAGAGCACCATGTGGATGAAATATAGACATCAAGACTTGTACTTAGATAATACAATTCCCAAACAATTTTCAGTTTAATTATCTCTCAAGAGTAAAAATATCAGTTAATAAATCTAGACTGTAAAATCAGGTCTATTGTGCTTTCAAAATTAAATGTACAAAAGAAGCTACATTGAGATTTTTTAAAATTAATTAGGGAATAAGTTGCCTCCAATACCTCTTTAGAATTAAACATCTTTTAAAGACAAACAAAAAGAATGAAACATTCATTGCAAACTGGATTAAATTATTTTTCAGGTGTCTCATATTAATAGCAATATGTTTTTTGCCAAGTGGGCATATCATCTTTGGACCTAGAACAATGACTCACAGAAATAATTATCTTTTATTAGGCTGGTGCTTATGCACAAGATGAATAGCTGATAAGCAACAGAGTTGTCCATCACAACTCTGCTGTCAGGCTATTATTAAAGAATGTCAAAGGACTGATTGTTATGAGGGTGATGATATCAAGTGCATGTATGTATATAAAAAGTTGTACACTTTTAATTTATCCATTGCAGTAAATCACAAAACTCCATCAGACTTCACTGGTCAGAACACTCAACAAAAACACTTTTTGGAAAAAACCATTCCCATTGTATTTTGCACAAAAACACAGGTAAAGAAATAAAAAGGTCTCAGAACATGTATTAAAAGATGCAATATTTCTGCCTCACATAAGGCAGATTACCTAAGACATCTTGGCAATATTTAATTTATAAAATGTGAAAGGCAATACAAAAGCCTAACCAGATTTTATCCTGCTCCCATTTTAACCAAAAGAGATTTTGTCAGTACCTTTATTAAGGATATGATACATTTACTCTTTTGCAACAAGAAAAGCTTTATGTTCTCAGTCAACTCTGCAGAGATATTTTCTCACAATATCCATGATAGAGAAGTACATTGTCCTATAGAGCTCTCCTTCACACCAGTGAAGTGCCTTTTTCATATTTTTATAGCTAGAATTTAAGCCAAATGCAACTCTTTACTTACTTTCTCTAATTCTGCAGTTTTCAGCCTTTGGAAGAAGATACTGCAAAAACTATAATTGTACCTGAACCAAAGGAGGCCTTACCCATGCAAACCCCAAATCTATCTTTTAATTCAAGTATTTAATTGTAATTGATCATGTCTTTTATTCATCACCAGTTTTCTAACTTTAAAATTTTTACTTCATTCCTAGAGTTGTGCCAACAGAAGAAAGGTTGCCAACAGCATTTTAAAAGAGCATTCAAACAAAGCAAAAACAAAACCCCCACCACACTCAAAACCCACATTTTCACTCTTCCTTAAAAATCTAATTGAAATACAAGCCAGGTGGACACAGAAAACTCAAAGCAGGTAAAAATGTTTTGTATGAAGTTTTAAATGTTTTGATGACCAACGTGTGAGAGGGAAAAGAAAGAAAACAGAACAAGATGGATTTTGCATTGCTCAAGTGTGGTAATACTGCATGCTGTACTTCAGGGTTTTTGGTTGTTTGGTGATTTGTCTGGGTTTTTTTTCCTTTCTGAGCTGCAGGAGTTCAACTGGCCTATGGATGAGGCAAGATTTATTGTTGTAAAAGTAGCTACACAGACTCAAACCCATAAATCTAACCACCAGTAGCAGATACTTCGAGTTGTGTGTTGAGACGGATTTTGAGGAAAAAAGGCACTCTCATTTTAAAAGAGAAAAGGTAACATTAGATGACAATATTTACCACAGACACAGGGCGCAAGAAAACACATGTAGAATCATTTTTCAGCTTGTAAGGATGGAAAGCTAGGTGAATCTGCATTTCTATTTTGGTATGTAGTGTCTAGGGCTGTTGGCTATGTTACGTTCAATAATTTCATCCTAAACCATCAGTTTTAGAGGTGGTGACAAAAAAATCCACATGATTATCAAACCCTGCTCATAGAGGTCTGAGTGAAAAATGAAGATTTGAGATCAAGACTAGGGGGAAAAAAGGGAAATCACAACAGGGGTTTCACACAGCCCACTGAAGGCACAAGAAGCTTTTCCATTTGCACACTGTAGCTCAAGCTCAGTATGTTTTATAAAAATAAGAAGACTGATGAGTGACAGGGTGAAGGAACACTGGAGAAACATCATCTCAGATTGCAGACATTTGCTACACTGCCAAATGCTGCTTGTAAAGGCTGAACAAGGTTCCACTACAACTACCACGCTGCTTGCAGGAGCAGAAAACAGCTCAGCTCATTCCAGCAACTCTGCTATTGCTCATCTGTTAGTTTTGACAACCCTAAGTTTCACCTCCTCTCTAGTTGTTGACTTCTCTAAGGTAGCCTTTAGTAAGAGCTATAACATGGTCACACATTACTCTCTGGATCACTAGGACACACAGGCCCTCCTCACAAGCCCTCCCAATGGCAAACCAATGAAACTTTAATAATATGCTTTGGAAGCAGTATCATTTTATTCTAACATTTTAGTAGCTTCACCATGCTTGTCAATCGTAAAAAACAAAGCAGAAATGCTATCTTAATCAGACGAGATTCATTCTTCAGCCGTCCACTGTGATGGAACCAGTCGGTAGCAGCTCACATTTTTTGCTATCAAGAAGTCTTACAAGCGTCCTTGCGTTTCTGCACGGAAGTGTGAGGCTCTCTGTGCTCCCCACCCGCAGTCGCAGAAACCAGGGCCCTTCCCTGTCTGACACACTCTGACACGCCGCAACCCGAGGCTCTCTAGCTGGGACATGAGGTATTATTTAGCTGTGTTCAGATCAGGCAGACAATGCCCGGCTTTCAGCAGCGCTAGGAAATCTCATGGAGTGTTCTCTTTCTCCTCTTGTCCAAGTTCTCCCTTTCGCTACTCAGACATGTCAGACACTGTAGTTCTCAAACCTCGGTATTATACAGGACGCATTGTACAGGCCTCAAAGGCACATGGCACTCAGGGACATTGTATCACAACAGCAAGGTGGGAAAGGTTATTTCATCAAATTAAAGAGATTTCTATGAGTCCTTTCGAAACGATGTTGTGGGAAAAAAAATCCCTTTTGACCACCTGGTTCTGGTCTGTCTCTTCAAGAGTTTTCACAAACTACTCCTTCCCCTTGAATTCCAGCAAAGCTGCTTTCTGACAGTTGGAAAACCTTTTGTTTCACATCAAACCTCAGACACTTGTCCCACCACAGCAGCATGTGAGATAAATTACATTTCACATAAATTTTAGGTGTGGTTTGCTCAAACTGGATGTTAAAATTCTATACAATCTGGTTGACAAGACCAGCAAAACACACACAACTGATTGATTAGACTGCAGAAAATCTTGCTGAAACACATGTATAGCCAGCAAGAGTTTCTCTCTATCACCTGTCAATGTGTTTTTGTTGTGAAGTACTTTGCCCTGCATTCAAGGAGTTTCAATAATGGGGAATACTTTTTCCCAGAAAAATTTGTAAAGTGTTGAAAAGGTAAAACTTGAAACTGCTTTATGACAAGGTAAAATGTAGAAAACGATGCTGACATGGCTCCACGATCTCTGCTTGACTGTAATGAATTTTCAAACTGAAAGCACTGAAGTACTCAGAAGGATTATATGCAGGAGAAAGTCTAATTAATACAACTGCTATAAAATAGTATTGCACCTTTTGGTAATTAAGTTTAATTAGAAATGGAGAAAGAGAGGCATAGAATTAAATTGATTGATTAAATTGATCTATTGTTTTCCAGATGAGAAAGAACAATAGCTAATTCTTGACACTCACAAAAGGAATCAACTTTTGAGAGACAGAAGGGTAAAACTCTAACAAACCTTGTTAAAAGAACAAAGTCTTTCTAATATCCATTAAGAAAAAAAATAAGGAAAACTGTATATTCAATTCTGAATAATCCTAGTGTTTAGCAGTCATCATGATACAGTTACCACATCTACCAAACCTGGTGGAAATGCCAGCTTCTCAGACTAATACAGACAGTTCATACTCTGTGAATGAAAGTATAAAATTCATATATCCTGGACTGTCAAAGGTAAATATGTTTACTTATCACCCTTCCCTGACGGTCTAAGTTTTAAAAAAAGGCTGATTTCAACAATTATTTTGATAAAGAAGCCAAAAACAATAATTCAACTGTCAGTCCTTACTGGGCAGCAACATTATTGCCAAGCTAGGACTAATTCAGCAATACGTATTTGGTTCATTCATGTGATTAAATAACATTTGCGTGAGAAAGTTTTCTCACATTTCAAAGACAGCCCTCACCTGTAATTTGTTCATTGTCTCTTCAGAATAATATACAGTGTAAAAACACAAAACAAGAACCTCAACAAGCTATCAAAGGTCTCCCCATAAAAAAGGGCTGATTGTGGCATCTTCTCTGAAGTATTATCCAGAGATGTTGCTGACCCAAGGGTTCAATATCAAACAAGGAAGATGAGATGTGCATATTAAATATGTATATAAATTTATTTCTGAATTGCGAGGAAGGCAAAACCTGTACATTTACAAAGCTACCACACGTAGAATTCACATACTCAATTTTTCAGGAACTGGATACTGTGGAATTTATTCAACCTGATACTGGTTTTTCTTTATGTCTACTTAAAAAAGGACAAGTGGAACCTGAAATCATTTATCTAAACTTAAATTTCCAGGTTTGTTGAGTTCAAACAACCTCATACAAGTAAAAATTTCATGACATAATGGATCAGGAAAAGATCAAAGTAACAACGTTCTGGAACTGGGATTAAGTTGAATGCCTTTTGTAGATTGAATTTATGCAATTAAGAATTGTGCTTCAGAGATTAAAGGTGAGCTCAATTCGTTGGCAATTATGCAAAGAAAATGGATCAGCAAATGAAATTCTAGTACAGGATAAAAATGAACACACTGAGCTTTTTTTATCAGTTTCTATTTTTATTGTGTTCCTATTTTCCTCTTTGTTCAATAATGAAGGGGAGGGGTTGTAGACATCCAAGCTTGAGCCCCCATATGCAGAACAAAGTTTCCATTGCTGTGCATTATCAAACTGGGTGTTAATTTCTTGCAATTTTATTTCAACTTTGCCATGGGACATCTGTTCTTGTGTGCTGTGTTACACTATTAACACTTTCCACACACTGTTACAAGAACATGGACAGCAATTTTGAAAGAATATTCCTGCTTTAACTTAAGAATTCTAGAAAGCACTTTTTAAAAATTAAAATGCCAGCACAGCTCTCTCATTATGGTAATAGCTGAACATCTATTTCCAAGCTGAGGATGTAAGAAGAAACCAGATGTAGTGTGATATGTACTGCGTGACAAACTTAGTTACTTAATGGTCTGTGTTATACAGTACAAGTAAGAGATACTTCCTCCTCCTAAGTCCTTGGAATTTGTGAACAATGCAGCTCCAAATCACCCCTGTTTCTTTTTAGGAGTGAAAACCCAACTGCAGTAAACTTTCCTACAGCAAAGTCAGCCCCATTTGTTATCTATTTTTAGTGAAAGGGAGATTTCCCAAAGGTAGAATCAATCATCCAGATTTTCCACTCAAACATAAATGAACTTAAGTTTATATAATTAAGGCTAAGCCCAAATTTGTATGAAGCTTCAAAATTAGCACTGCAAAAACAACCTTATGGTTTAATACATCATACAGCACTAAGTTAGAGCTGCATGTCAATTTTTAATAGAATAAGTTTTTGTTGAAAAATGTCATTTCCCTAAACTAAGCATCCTTAGAACTGCAGCAGTATTTGAGAAAAGGGAGACAGTAATCCCAAAAGACTGTTTATTTAAAGCTTTTCCCTCTGTTGGCAAAAGCTTAAAGTCTTCAGCCTAATGAGCATTTTCATGTAGGTTTCATAGTTAAAAAAAGGACAGTGGAAAAAGGTTTCCAGACCAAAAAGGGTTGAGTTAAATCTTAAGTCAGGGAAAACAATCAAAAACCATTTTCACCAGATTCCTAAATGTCAGAGTAAGATTTTAAATAATTTTCACTGATGAGATCTAAGAATAATTGCATTGGTAGCTGAAACCCAAGGCTTTGTGCCACTTCAAATAGGTTCAGGGTTTATTGTTGCATCATTTGTGCCATCAGGTCCATGGACTTGGGCAGGAAAGAAAATAAAGGCCTTAGCTTCCCAAACAGCTTTCTTTGGATTACTGAGATACCCCTTCTGTGTCAACTTGCTTATGCAGTAAAAGAAAGAAAATATGCATTAAAAACCCTACATATGCTTGCATTGACCATGTTATAGGAATCAGTCTTGCTGTGTTGGCCTAATAATAAGGATGCAGGAAAGGATGTACCATGCCTGGCACGTGAGCCAAGGGCTTGGTTATCATTCAAAACAAAGTACTACCTAAATACACCTTGCCAAACAGCATACACAGCTTGCTTGTGGCACACCCCTAACAAGCCAAATCCATACTATAATAGTTACAATATTAGTAACTATTATTACAATATGTAATATAATGTAATTGTAATATAATTACAATTATGTAACATTATTACAATAGTTACAAATACAATACTTCAACTAACTTAAAGTTGATAAGAGTCTAATTCAACTTAATTTACTCTGTCAGTGAGCACTTGTGTTGCTTCTCACTAAAGGAGTTTTAATGGTTGCCACTTAAAGGCTCGGAAAGTTTTGCAAGAGTTCTCTTATGCTAAAAAAACTCAAAAAACACTCCTACGAGATAAATGCGTACTGCAAATTGTTAACATTTCCACTCAGAGACCCTCATCCTGACAAGAAACAAACTACTCAGATAGATATGCCTTTAATCTTGCTAGCCTGCCAATAATCCAGCTGTGTTACAATGGCAGACACAATGGTATGGGAGTGACATCCCCACCATAATGAACAGCTAAAACAGAGACAATTTCATCACAAACCAAAACGAACATTTTGTCAGCTGTTACTATAATACACAACGGCTGAAAATAGGGTATCACAAATAATGATAAATATTCATTAGGACATCATTACAAGGCTACGAGAAACATGGCTCAAGCAGAGCTACCACGGCTGGCATGTCCTTTTTACAAGTCCCTATCCCTTCTCTCTAGATGCTAAACTCTCTTAGCTGATTCTGAGCAATGATTTTTCCTAAACACCAGCAGGAAACAAGAACGTTTAGGATTTCATGGCAGACTCTCAGTGCCTCACAGGGGTGAGCTCTTAAAGAGAAACAAAAGGAGAAGGGAATCCACAGGCAGATGGTAGGCAGCCGGGGAAGAGTCGTGCTGTGATGGCTGACCAGCTAAAAAGAAACAGAGGGAGATGGTCCAGCAAACCCATTGTGGAACAGACAGGGGGAAATCTTGGGGGGGATCACAAACAGCTTGCTTCTGTTGCTGGTGCCCCTATTCCCTGAAGCGCAAAGGATCAGAACAAAGTAGAAATTGGCAAAGAAAATGCCATACCACACCAAGACCACGTGGCACAACTGCCTCTTTCCTTTCTGCTGTGGGGACTGCTTAGCCTGTCACAGTTTCCATCAGGTTTTGTACTGAAATGGCTTTAGTCATTCCAAGGGTAAATAGGTGAAAAAATAAAGATATAAAAGAAAGTCTGAGGTTGAACATGCCCTAAATGAAGGGATTACTGTATCAATATCAACAAGTATTGCATCTATTTGACCAGGTGCAACAAGGCTCTTGAGAAGTTCCATAACAATGTCTGCAGTCAACAGTTACGGGAGAACTGCAACTTCTGTGTATATTTATGTACTTATAGTGCTCCTGCAGCCTCATAAGCTATCATCAACACACATTACAATATATAGAGCCTGGCAGGTATATTCTGTTATGGACCTTTGAGTTTTCATGATGCCGAAAAGAAATGCATTCAACCTCCCCCCACTCCCACGTGAGGGTATTTACATCCTGGCTGCGCAATGATCCCCTGATTTCCGTGTGCCATCACCATCCACGAAGGTTTAAGAGCCACGAGTGGAGCAATACACACTTGTAAAGAAAAGACAGTTCCAATAATTCTAATAGGGTCCCATCTTTTGAAGCACAGATTCCTGCTTCGTGAGAAACACGGAGCATCAAAGCCGCAACAGCTTTCTTTCCAGTCAGTAGTGTGCCTGCCAGGCACAGCCAGCCAAGAAGGGTTTGGAGCAGCTGGTCCAGCCCTCCATCTGCCGGCTGCACCGAGTGCATGCGGCTCCCAAGGCACGGATACACAACCGGAGAGGGAGCTGCCTGAACTTAGTCCCGTTACAAGTCACCTTTGTCATACTTTATTCAAAGAGATTTTATCGGCTGACAGATTATACAAACTACAGAATCTAAAATTTGTAATGGTACAAATCCTCATTTTTAAAGAAAAAAACTAAATTAAAAAGGAATCCACCACGCTGGAAAGTTGAACAGATTATTTCACTCTTTACCAATCAAGACCTAAATCACCATCAAAACTTTCTTACCCTAATTTTTGCATAAATATTCTGCATTGTATTCTAATTGGTCACTGCTTATCAGTCTGGCAAGATAACAAAATGAGAATGCTTACGTTGAGAATATGAAAATCATAAAAGGCATATTTCTCTTAAAAATCTTTACCTACAAAACCACTTTAAGAATAGCATCTGAAATACAATACAGAAGAGGGTAGGTAAAATTTCTCCATTAACTCAAGTGGATCACAAAGGAAGGGAGTGAAGAAATGAGGGCCAAAAATCCAGATCACTGCCTGGGACAGGAGATTGAATTTTTAACAGTCAAATATCCGAGACATAAAAATCTCTGAATTGTTCCAGGAAATGAACATATTACATTCCTCACTGAGCCCTTGAACTTCACCCATCTAAATGCACAGGAAAGAGGAGAATTTCTTCATAAACCAGAAATAAGAGAAACAGTGAATAAAGACTGAGTCATCACAACTAAAACTTCAGCTTCCACCTACACCTCTTACACATGCACGTACACACAAGATGAACAGCATTGTTTATGAACACTGACACATCTTAATATCAGATGAGTCATAACACAAGGTATTGCAAGATCCATTTTACCATAGCATGTTAGAGGGATACAACAAATGCACTGCTTAAACCCAACCCACATATGCTTTGTCCAGTGCTGTGTGAGATTGCCTTTTCACATAGTATTTTTCAATATCAAGAGCATCTCACAATTAAAGTCCATTTCTGAAACTGAGCCATTTATCCCAAAGCAGGCTGGGCTAGTGGTCAGTGTGATACTGTATAGTGATAGTTGTAGATATCCTTGTACTTCTTATATTTATTTTCATTTTTATCTCTTAAATCTATGCCTAACTTACAAAAATTTAAAATTACGTAACCACTTAACTAAGGATTTCCTCTCCTGACAGTTCCAGTAGTTCAAAATTTGGTTGCAATTGTACCCCAACTACATTTTGACACAGTCCTCTTACTTAGTGTATGATGCTCTGAGATGGCAGCAACAGCACAGGCTCCTTGCCTCCTTCAGTGTTAAACTTTGCTTATTGAACCTCTTAAATGCCTAGAACTCATTAGAACGAAGAATGCTGTCCTTCAGTAAAAACATGACTAGCAAGGCTCATTTTTACCCCAGACAAGGTATTTTTATCTCCGGAATGACATCAGCTACTACTTTAGATCCTTCTCTTTAAATTCTCGGTACGCTTATAACTTCATGGCACCTGGTTGACTCTAAGTAGGCTCTGAAAGCTCTGTTTAGGCACATGACATCTCATTTAATAAGATTGGTGTTTGCTGGGCATGATTTCTTGTCAATTATGGGGTACAATCAGGGTTCATTGTCCTTCAAAGTGGTGGGAAACATATTTATTTAATTTAAGGAAATAGCCTGCTTGCTTCAGTATCCTGATGCTCTCCTGCAGCATTTCAGTTCACAGACTTTGGGATGGCTTTCTATCCCTCTTCAGACTCTTGTATTATAACACCTGCTGCAGCCACTGATCTGCCCTTGGGCTTGTGCTCTCATAATGCATCTCTGCAGTGACTCAGCTGCTCCCTGGAACTGTTGACAGGGAGCTGAGTGGTGTTACACAACCCACCCAGGACACCATCGGAAATCTGCTCACTTACTTTTGCTCTCAGTCAGGAGCTGGGCCTCTTGGCCATGCACAGAGACAGAGGGCTTGGATTCTCACATTCCAAAACACAGAGTGCTGTCTCCTCCTCGGGTTTTGCGCCATGTGCTGCTGATCGAATCATCCCACTCTAGCACCCTTCACATCAGCACTCAGTTCCCCTCAGTCTCCAATCCCTTTGTGGTGCTCAGTGCTTCCTGGGAGATGCTGAGCCTCGCTTCCACCTGCTTGTTTGAAAATGGGGAATGCTCAGCCTCCCCTGTGACTCAATCTTTACTTGGCATTCTTGTCAAATACACCAGACATTGCAATTTTAAAATGACAAAAGCCTTGATAGAAACAGTTGTTATAGTAATGGCTGGGTTATCATCTTCGGCTCTGAATTGCTTTCAGATAATGGATCTGATTCTCGCCTTCCTACAATTTCTGGTTTAATTCTTTAATTTTTATATGTATTGTACAGGAGCATAACAAACCAAGACAGAACATGCCCTGCTGACAGGTGGTGTATCCTCTGAGGCTTGACTGGTCAATGCCCTGAGATTCCTTCCAGCCTGGACCATCCTATGATCCCAAGTAATTTTCCTAGTACAGCCTGTTCAGACTGATTGGCAGCTATACACATCACACACATTAAATGCAGGACCACTGCATTAAGCATTGGATAATCTTGTTTTTTCCAGGTCCTTTTCTCTGCACATCTTTCACACATAAAGTACTGGGAGAGTAAAGGGAGTCCATCATGCAATGAAAAGAATCTGAGACTTCAAACACATCAGTGTTAAGTTTCCCCACAACAGTTCTGTCCTGAATTCCCATCCTCTAATCTAGGTCCTTGACATGGAGCAGTGATGAAAGCCAGAAATTCAGGGTATTTTTCCTTTCCTTCAGGAAGCAGATTGGTATTTCTTTTTCTTGAAGCAGCAGAAACAGTAATCATGATCCCTGATACAAACACTTGTAGCAGCAGAGAAACAACTGGACGTGGCACTTAGTGCTATGGTTTAGTTGCAAGGTGGTGTTTGGCCAAAGGCTGCACTCAATCTTGGAGGTCTTTTCCAGCCTTAATGATTTTATGATTCTAAGCTGGAAACGGGCAGAATTCACATAAAATTGTTGAGTAGACATTGGTGGGCAGATGCACCCCACAGTGCTGACCCCAGCAATACTAAAGGAAGATAGTCTTTCATCTTAGCTGCAAAAAGGACCCAAGATCAACAATACAAAAATTTAGTTAGATCTTATCTAAAGACAAATTTCCATTGTCCAAGTTGAATTCAAGTCCTTCATATATTGTATTTATGGGTACCCTGAGCACCTCAGTGTGTGCAAGAGAAACAATTCACCTCAAAGTGACCTGGACAGCAAGTTTCTAAGTAATTTTATTCCCTTTAGTGGGACCATTGTAGGACTACATGTAATCTAATTGCCTATGTTGCATGTTCCCAAGACCGCCCATAAAATGCAATTTTATTCCTGGTTGATGATACTTAGTTATTTATAGATAGGTGGGCAGCAGAGAGGCTTTTGCCATGCTATTAGAAATGGTCATGAAGTAATGCCCACACACTGTCAGATGAAGATGATGTTTCCACGCTGTTCTAAAAATCACATCAAGCTCTACAGAAACCACAAATGAGTGTATTAACATTCTGCCATTTGAGCATCCTGATCCATTTGTGGATGTTAGTGAATTGCTCCACAAAATATTGATTCCTGCCTCTATGATTGCATCTCAGAGATCACGATTCCTTTTAGTCCAAAGGATGCTGCACTTCTTAGCAGAAACTCTACACCAAGACCAATTCCAGCTGTTGCACCACTCTTTCAGTCACAGCTGTATCACTCCTGGGCTGAAATCCACATCATTGATTCTGTCATGTTTCCAATGTGCAGATACATCTTACGGCTGTAAAATCAGAGCCACAGCATCAAATGTAAAGAGGCATCCAGACCTAGTCAGCTGCAAAACATTAAATGTTTTAAGACTTTTCCCCATAATATCCAGTTTATTAAATTTCTACACAAGATGTGCCACTCTGTGGATGCCAGTATTTGTCTATTGTTGGAAAGTGTGATCTACCACGTTCTAATAACTCAGGAGGTATAGGCAATATTATCATGTGAATAAATAATATCCTTCCAAATATCATCTAATTTGAAATGTTTGGTGGGTTGGTTTTTGTTGAAGGATAAAGCTATACAGAAATAACCACAGAGAGGATGCATTTTCTAGCATACAGCAGCACGTAACAAACAGCATGACTATAAAAAAGTGGATGCTTGCATAAAGAACAGGATTAGAGAAGTTAATTAAATAACTGATGCTACCTATAAACATTCTGAAAAGACAGTACAGTATAGGTTCTCCGTGGTTTCCTAGCAACAAAATTTTCTCTGCTTTCTCAGAGTATGGTGAAGTTGTGGAATCCTCCTACACACAATTCGAAATCAGGGATGAAAACAAGGATGACCCATCTTCCAGAGTAGAAGCAGAAAACTGTCTCAAAGCACACTGAAACACAGCTCGGTAACAAGCATTGCTGGTTTAACTGTGTTTAATTTGCATATTAGGCATGGTCAGAGGCTTAAATGTAGCCATCAGGTCACCAACCCTTGTGATGAAGAGCAACTCAACATGGAAAGTAAGGCATGTGGCATATTTTAAAATAACTTCAGTGACCACCACAAGAATTAAAAATAATTCCCAAAGAAAATGACAGAAGGGAAAAAGGGTTAGACTGGCAGCTGTCCCTTTGCTGTCCCTAGACAGCGTCATAATGGGAACAAAACAGAAGAAAATCCCATATTTTAGCCTGTATTTCACGGTGATTCCCTCGAGAAAAATTCTGTAAAGTTTATTTTCCCATCCTCAGAATAGAGAAAGCAAAAATTTGTTTCACCTAATCAGTTTTAGCCTTTAATATTAATAGTATCCCATCCGTAATGAAATTTAAAATTCCAAGTAAAATAATTTTAAAGCCCTGATAGTTATTTATAATGCCTAATCCCTGCTCATTAAAAAAAAAATTAAGATCATGGTTTAAGCAATAAAATTTCCATGCAGAATTTCCTCAAAAGAAATTTCCCACCAAGAGAATTAACAGGCACTGTTTCAGTTTGGGAAAGTAGCTTTCATCACTTAGAAAGCAAGGTTATGAATTCAAGAATTTGCCAATCTACAGGTAATCGCATCTATAACTTATAAGATTGATATCTTTCTAAGCACAGGAAAAATCACCATCTCACATAAAAGAATGGTAAAGTATCTTTCAGAAAATAAACCCCACTATCACTAAAGTAGTAGAAAATGATGAAATGCCCAGGCAATCTAATTTAGATTTTAATACAGAAAGCCTCATTCTACAAGCAAAATCCTACTAAAACTGAACAGAAAAGTAACAACATCCTCATGGTCAAAAATGTACATGAACATTTCTGCTGTTCAGTTCTCATGGGAGTCTTGTTTCTACAGGCTAAGAGGAAATGGGACAAGTTATGACATTACTTTTTCACTTCATTTCATTTGGAATTAAAATCTCGTAAAAGCTGCTTACAAGGCATTGAGGTGGTAGGACTGAAATTCAGCTTCAGTCTTTAAATCTGCTATTCCAAACACCCCACCATAGGTTCACACCAGCACCAAGCTGCAGTCTCAGCCTGTGACTGCTTCCTCAGCTCTTCTTTAAGAAGTCAACACCAAAGGCAGAACATAATTCAGCAAGACCAATGGCTAAAAATATGTCCATACTATGGCAGGTCTTCAGAACTGATGCTCTACATCTCCTACAGTTACTTAGAAAAAAAAAGGGGGGGAGGAACAGAAAATACTGCATTCTTCCATATTTGTCGTCCCAACAGAGGATGTACAAGCACTGCTTAAATCATGTGTTACAAAAATCTTGATCTTTGAATACCTACTGGCACATGAGTAAGAATTAAAGTAACACAGGCATCTCGTTCATTACTTGAACTCTAAATGAAATAAGAAGACTGTTTGCAGACCACCATGCATTGATGCAACAAAATTCTGCTAACAATGCATGCTAAATGTATACATTCAATGCATGCTGAATGGCTTCCAGGCACCAGTGAGAGTCTAAGTTGCCAGCATGACAAAATTGTTGACAGAAAACTCTACTGATACCAGTTATTAATGTTTTGGCAATAATGGTGCAGGGTAGCTTTCTTCATGAAGTAGATACACACACCCCACAAAGAAATTGGAGAAAAAAAAACTCAATCTTGGAGGTCTTTTCCAGCCTGTGTATATCAGCCTGTGGGACATGTTTCTCTGTTTAATACATTCTGTAGCAATGGTGCCTGGATATTGTTAGGGAAGAGTGTGACTGCCAGAGTGTCTTGTAAGTGGTCAGACTTGGTAGTTTCCTTAACAGGTATGAAAGATATAATATCTGAAATAGTGAAGCAAAATGTTAGGCAACAAGTTTAGAAGCAGTACATCCTAGGGTAGACTTCTTCAAATAATGTTAAGAAATAATTCGTGAGAAAAAAAATAACCTTACATTTTTACATTTAGAACCAAGAAGATACAATCCTACCCTACCTGCCTGGATAGTCTAAAGGAGACAAGTCAAACACAAGAATGGTAGTGGGGGTTCTGTTAGATACAACAATGGAAAGAAGACTGTTCCCTATTATGAGTTTGAAGGCTCAATTTGAAGGAGGAAGGCTTGAGTAGCAAACCAGAAGCAGCTTAGCAGGCTTTTATTTAGCAGAAATGGATAACAGAACAGTTCAGATACAGCTCATGAGATTCAGGTTAAACTCTGTGCTCCACATTTGACTTTAAATCACAGCTTCTCTGTACCTCATCTTCCTCTCTCATATCAGCCTGTGGGCTACTATCTAGTAGTGAAATACTACTTATTTCACAGCAGGCCTGTAAGGATAAATGTAAGACATAGATGGTACTGTAGCTGGGGTACTTAAGCATTTAGAATATGATGAAATTTTATTTGTGTGAGCATGCAAGCGTGATTTGCCAATAGAGCAGTGCAAAAGCATGAATCCCAAAAGCTGTCATAGGCAGACCTCCAGCACTCACACAGTGAGTGGGCAGAGAGGATTTCAGCTAAATTCCATATGGAATGAAGACCAAGACCAGATGCGGCCAAAATGTGAATGGAGGAGCCACACAGTGATGTGGCATCATATAACTGGGAATACATGGGGCAATTCCAATGTTACCAGCACCCCGCTACGTCATATCTGTGGAGATTTACAGTCAAATATATTAACTGAGCCTTGAGAAAAAACATTCCAGATTCTAAGCGTCCCAATCTTTAGGAAGGAATATAAGAAACAGTTCCAGAGCTACAGTCACAGAGATTTAGCTTAAAACAATGACTATGTAATTGCACTATTTGTTCTAAATGCAAAAAATAAATCATGAAATGCCAACTTCCTCCACGTGGAGTTCCATTTAACAGGCATCTAGCTACATTAATAATTGCTGTTAATAAACTTTTTGTGCTTTTCTCTGCACCAGTATCGTAACGAGTGGAAACTATGAAGTTCAGAGTTCTAAGCATATGGAATTTTCCAGGTCATGTTAAACCAAGTGCAGGACTGCACTGGGCAGAGAATATTGAGAGGGGAAAAAAACCTGAATTCTAACCATATGTTTTGAAACGAAACAATATGCTCATTCTCCTACAGCTGAAAACTTTTATAACTGCTTTACAGTTAGCAGCAATAAAAAGGGAAAGTAATCTTGAGGCAGCATTTACTGTCAAATAGCAAGTAATTACAGCAGAGTAATGAGAATACCCAATGTATATATCACAAGCATGACGCAGAACAATATTGATTAAGTTATACCATTTCCATCATTATATTTATTAGTGTGGTTGTACGAGGATTAAAAAACTGACAAGAATTAAAATAAGTGGAGCTCAGTTTTCCTTTTAACTATTCCGTGCTAAGACTTTCGTCTTTCAGAGGATGATGAAAAATAACTTTTCCTTCTACTAACTATGATCAGTAGCAGAGAAGTAGGGCTATTCAGGAGTTTAACACTTAATTGCAATTATAGCATAAGCTATGCACTCAGAAAAGAGAAAATCCCACACAGAAAACAGGGTAAGGCCGGTGCCTAGAACACCCTGGAGAGGCATTCACAGCTGCATTGTATCAGCTCTGTCCATATCTGAAATTCACTGTAGGGGCAGCCCCCTTTGTCACTGAAGGAGCTGGAAGGGTTCTGCTGTACACATGTTCCTTCAAAAAAACTCTGTGTTTTTCTGCTTATCTCATTACAGCCATTGCCATTTAAAAGTCAGAATTTGCCCAGGTTAGAAATTATCAGTAGTGTTTCAAGCAATTAAAGACAGTCCAGAAAATTAATAAATTGCACTCAAATACAAACTTGCACTTCTTACTATACTATGCTTTTATTAGGGAGGTGTTTTAGGTTGCATTTATGCTTGTCAAAAGCAAACAACATCAAAAACAAAGAGAAAGAGACTAAACTCCTTTCAGCTCTCAGATTCTATACTTGGTGTGGTATCTGAGATTATTTCTGTGACTTAATATTGGGATTTTTCTGTTCAACGTTGTTTCTGCTGCTACGTTGTTTATATCATGACTGTAGATTCCCCACATAGTCTGCAGTCAAATTTTGCATTGGCTTCTCACAACAGAATCCCAGAATCACTTCCATTTAGGTGTCTTTTCCTTACATTATGCTAATTTATGAGATTCTAATCAGCATTTGGAATGTCATTTTAAATTTAATGAAAACATCTACAAACAGAAGTCAGAATTTGTTTTCATGGAATAAAAACCATAAATATCTTAACAGTACAGGCTCCGGTTATGACAGGAATGTTCCAAATTACTTGACAACTAACTTTTCACTCCAGAGGCTGAAGAGTTTTGTGTCTAAATTGACCGCAGCAATGTGTGCATTCCAGAAAGCTTGAGGCCTTCTTTCTTCTCATGCTCAACGTGGTCTGAAGACAGGGAAGCATGTTAAGAGTCACCTCAGACCATAAGCCAAACTGACTTCATTTCTGGTATTGTAGCTCTAGTCCTTACACTCAGCATTGCACAGGATAAGCCATCACTGGAAAGAATTTCACAGGGCCCTATGAGTTTAAAGAGAGACTTTTTTTAACCTCATGCTATATGCTAACAGAGAAAGCCTTCACACTTGTCAAGAGCATCAGGCTTAATCTGGTGCAACAAATAATTTGCTATATGCAGCCTCAAAGCAGCATCCAGATATAGCTTTCTCCAGCAACAAGGATCTGTAGGGTTTTGGGGGGAGAGGTTTCCAGAGTAATCTGTGGTCCAGCATAAACCTCTGGCTGGAGACTGCAGTATGCTGCAGGTAAGTGTTGAAGGCACTGGCTGGCTTTTAGGATGTGCCATGTCCACGGCTCAGTTACATCTGAGATCTCTTTTAGGATGGCATTTGGTTCCCAGTTAGAAAAGTACTCTTGATATTACTTTCCTGGGGATTTTTTTTGTGCTAGAATTCAAGTGATCCTTGGTCTGCAACAGCTGGAAAAACTAGAATGGAATGAAAGCAAAGAGTAAAATCTGCCTAACCTCAGACCTGAAGCAGTGACCTCAACCATCTGAATTAAGGGATGGCTCATGACTGTAGTAGTTTGTAGGACAGAATCAAAGCCTGCAGAATTCAACATCTACATTTTTCAGACTCAGAGTTCAAAACAATCTAATGACATGGCCATTTACCAGATATTGCACTGACTCCCTCAGAAAAACGTACAAACAGAAAGGCACAGATTTCAGACCTTCACTGTTGTTCTGGGCACTAACACCCAACAAGAACTGGCACTTCCCCATTGGCCTCCACTATTCGAAGCACTAATTTTTGAGGACACTTATCACTAAGGAGGCAGAGCCGGTGAAAAGAGACAAGCCGACCGAAGCTCGGGGGAGATGTCCAGAAGAGCAATGGGAAAGACAGACGGGAGATGCGATGGCAGCGTACGGGACTGTCATTTCGGTATTTTTGCGCTCAGGAGCCCTTGCTCGGGAGCGGCGCGGAGCGCTGCGGGGCGGCGGGGGCCGGGCAGCGCAACTTGTGTAAGAGCGCGGGGCAGGAGCCGCTCCTCCGCCGCGCCCCC
>VZRJ01001817.1:541433-611734 GCA_013397565.1 Ptilonorhynchus violaceus | reverse complement strand
CGGGAGTCGGACCCCGTGGGCTCGGGGGTGCGGCCCCGCTCCGCCGCTGCCCGGGGTACGGGAGAGCTGCCCTCGAGAGCTGTGACGTGACAGCTGCTTAAATCGCAGTGCTGGCGCAAGCTGATGCTTTATATCCAGAGGCTGCAAAGTTTTTTGGGGTTTGGTCACGGCTATTCCGCTGTCGCTCCAGGACCACAGCGCCCGGCGCCCGCACAGAAGGGGAGACCCCCGCTCCGGGCACGCAGAGCTCCCGGGCCACCGGGCTTTTGTTTTCAAGTCTTGACTTGTCACCAAGAAACATGCTGTCTGGTTGCTGCAACCCACATAGTTCTTAGATGAGATAGAAGGAAAAAAAAATAAAAATCTCTCCTCCCCGTTCTTGTGTTCTATGCGAAACAAACGATGGCCAATGTGCCGTCGTCAAAGCCCGTCCTGCACACATGGTAAAAACGAGGACAAAAAACTTGCGTGAAACACACAGAGGTAGGTTCGCCTCTACCAGCACAGCGCGTGTCCGGCGCCGGTCCGCAGAGAGCCGCGGTCACCCCTTGGCCACCACCTGCCCGCGCGCACCTCTGCAGATCCGACCCTGGGGTGGCACCCTGGTGTCACCCTGCCCGCAGCGGAGCGGCGGGGATGCCACACACACACGGACAGGACTGGGCTGCAGGGGTGTCGCACACAGACACAGGAGCAGGGATGTCACACACACGGGTGGCACACGACAGATGCTGGGCTGTCGCTGACACCAAGTGCAGAAGGGACCTGTTTGACCTCCACCTTCCCACGATGAAAGTCACAGGCCTCTCCTCTGAAGCCATTTACGTGGCATCAGATGCAAGTAAGTGCAATTGGAATGATGCCTGAAATAGTCCTAGAGATCATAATAAATCTGAATAGAAAGTTGCTGTGTTATATTACGAGGTCTTCTTTGAGAGAAATCTTTTCACTTTGACCAGTCTAGTTTAGACATGTACTTTATCCCAGCTAACACCTCCCTGCATCCCCAAAAAGAAAGATTTCAACACCAAATAATGTTCTAACTACAACGGAAAAAAAGTGCCAGATATTTTGTGAAACAGTTCAACAGCCCTATTAATACAGCAGTGATAAACAGCAAGCAGTAGGAAGTCACAAGATAAATAGGTGTTATCTTGTCTAGTCTCCCAGCAGAACATTTTATAGCATAATCTTAAATCTAATTCAGTTTGAAATACTAGGGGTATTTACTTTTGATATCTTGCTTTGTATTTTCTTGCTTGAGATCTAGAGAATTAAAGACCAGCAACAAGTCAGAGCTCCTTACATTCACAGAGCTCTCTTAGGCTGAGCTTGCTAGCAAAGACCACCAACAGCTATACTTTTTCATCCAAATAAATCTTCCAAGCCGTGCATGAAGAGCAAGTTACAAACTTTACATTTATAGACAAATGAATATAATAGAGCTCCTGCCAACAACTTACTCCTGTTCTGAATAGGATTTTCTTTTAAATAAATTAAAAATAACTATGCTTAGAGATTGCCATGAGTGCTTTTCATGTCATCACTTGCTAGCTGCCAAGAGTTGATGTTCATCAGTCTTCTCTCCTCTTTTCTATTCCTTCTTTGTACTATCAGAGAGAAGAAGAATCTGGTATTTTGGCCATACATGGCAGATGCCTATGCAGTAGATTAAAACTGGAATAGAAAGAAAACTTGGATGTTTTGTCTTAACCAGCAATAATCTTTTTTTCTGCACTTAAGAATTGCTTGCTGCTTGTATCCCCCATCCTCTTCTGAAATTCTCTTTCTGAAAAATAGATTTTTTGCTAGATTTCATTTGGTCTTTTTTCTGTACTCTGCCATATGTATAGTGCAGCATCTCTCTGTACGTGGGTGTTCAGTAGTCAGGCTGTCAGTCACTGCTGCAGGCACAGCAGCTGAGGGGTTGTATTGTGGGATTCAGTCACAACCTTGATCAGGAGGGTGCACACCCCACGCATCCCAGTGACCAGGGCCATTGTGCCCGCAGTTCATAGGGTAAGCACAGTGTCTTGGAGGAGCATTAGGGATGAAGTCCTGGTAAGGATTTGATTTTGGCCACTGATTTTAGAACAGCTAGAATTTTGTACTGAAAGTGACAGCAACTCGAACTTACTTGCTTCATTACCAGTCCTCACACTTCCCAGTTTACACAGTTAAAACTCCTTGCAGCCATTGCCCACTGCCCAGCTTGTCTTGTTGTTCAAGCCCAGTGTGATTCAGTTTATTTTATCTGCAGGGCTCCACGATGCTGATGCAACACAGATGTTTAAAACATAGCCCATTTCAGGGCTTGCACTACTTGTGCAATACTTAGTCAGCCTTTTGCTCTGTCCCAATGGAACTACACCCCTGCCATTCCTGGGACTCACATGGGTGTGCAGGAGGCTACCTAGTGCACCCCCACCATCTGCCACACACACTTGGCTTCCAAGAGCCAGCTGGAGTCTTGCTCCAAGATCCCAGCAGCCTCATTTCCTTTAATAGCCCACTTAAAACTGAGCCTCAAAGGAGGCAGAAATATTTTTTCTGTATTTATTCTGAACATGTTGTCACAATAGCATCTTCATATTTCTTTGTTGCAAACAAAAAGCTCCTTATATGTGAGAAGTGCAAGATGTTAGCCGTACTTTAAAACAAATGAACAGCAAAAAACACCACACCTCTAAGAACATTGAGCTCCACAGGCTTGGCTCCCACAAGTCTCCCACACCCATCTATTACTGCTTTGCACTTGAGATGTCTGTAGGGTCAAAAAGCCTCGGTATTCAAAAAAGGTTACTCATGAGACAGTCTCCTATTAGGAACATTAAACAAGCCTCCATGATTCTGAAAAAATTATATATTGTAGTGCAAAAGAAGTTACATGCTTAGTAGCTCTACCCTCTGAAATTTCTAGAGTTTTACTGTAGAGGTGACTAGTCACATTCTTTTTCTTGTCCTATAGAAGAGCTTTTGAGAACTGAACAGGTAATCTTAAAATAGAACATTGTTCTCAGTTTTTTAATGTCCACCTATTGAGAGGTTGGGTTTTGAAAAACCTTTTCAATAGAGTAACGGTCTCCTTTTCCTCAGCTCTCTCATAGGCATCCTGCCACATGAAAGAATGATCCTCCATGTCATCTTTCAGAGTAACATTTCACAAAAATTCAGGTCATCAGCAACAGAAATGATTTAGCAGTTTGGAAATTCTGCATATAAGAGAAAAAAGGTGTCAGGCCTTCATTTGGTGTGCCTTGTCCTAGGTTCCCTGGTTAAACAGGCAGCAATTTGGTCATAAAGCTTTTATGTGATACTGAGCCTTTCTGCAAGCCACTACGTCACCACATCAATTTCCATGTTTATATTAAGGCAATATTATGTTACACTATTAACAAAAGATAACTAGAGGTTAAATTGCCTGTATGGTCTTTGAGACAATACAGATTATCTTCATGAAGTTTAACATACTGTGGGGGAACAACTGTTGCTGGTCCCTTGTCTGGGTTTCCTTCCATAGAATTCAAAAGACATTTGGCCTAGGAAAGAGAGCAGCTTGTACTTCAAGAAGAGCTCTAAACTTGTGACAGGGCTTTGGGGGGTTTGTTAAGAACTGACAATGTGAAACCTCCAGCTTTGTATAATGCCAAGGATACCGAAACAAAGACGACCTTATCACCAGGCTTGTGTCCATAAGGGCAGTGGGAGCCTCATTTTGACTTCAACACATCTTCAATAGGGCCAAGATCTTACCCTGTAACTCTTAGCACAAAAATGCTAATGCATTTAATATTATTTGATAAATTATCTGAGGTCTACCTTGGACAATAAATATATACTTGGTAAAAAACCCAACAGATTTGAACATTATTTACTGTTGTGAAACGACCTCTACAGACATGAATAATTTTTCTAGAGCTGTAATATTATTTGATTTGCAATGCTTAGCAAGTAATTTTTTCTGCAAATTATTTATCATGCTATGTGGACTGCCTGTAGTTTTGTGATGTTAATCTTTGAAGCCTGTTACACATTTTAATCACTGTTTTACAGAGCTAAATGCCATTCAAGAGCTAATATATTCTTGTAAATACAAAATGAATTAGAAAATGCAATGAAGACATTTAACACTTATTTGAGGCATCAGTAATATGTTTATGTGATATATAGCGCAAGTAGGCATTGTTTAACCTTTTTCAGTATCACTCTAGACATTAGAAAAATATTTATCATGACAAAAAGTGTACTTTGCCCCAAGGAATACTTGTGTGGACGAGAAGGGTTTTGGTTTATTAAAGCCTTGTTTTGATTCTACATAGAAAGTTCCAAGTCAGATATACAATAATATTTATTAGACTTCAGACAAGCAAGGAGAAGTGGTAGATAAAATGTTCTGGGTATGAAAACTAGAAAAAAAATTTAAAAAGCAAAAAAATTTTTATGAAGCTCTCTCTAGCAACTGTTTAATAAAGAGCTCTCCCTTCCCTTTCTGCTGGACAACAAAAGAAAAACAAAGATAATTGAAAAAAACATGGACAGACAACAGACATGAACTAACATGCCGTGGGAACCCGTGCACCATACTCGCACAGGGCTTTTTGGATCACACTGCAAACTGAGGCAAGCACATGTCCAGGTTCCTCTGCCAAGAGAGTGGGCAAGAGACGCTTTGGGATGAGCAGGCAGCAACTGCCTGGAAGAGCAGCAGCCAGGGCAAGCATGCCAGCCAAGAGCCTGGTTGGGTGATTTTTTTTTTAATCTTTACTGTTCCCTCCAGGAAACACCTGGGCTCCTGATTTGCATACAGACCCCTCATTAGCACAGCAGCTGTCAGTTAGGGAGCCTTGTCCAGCAGGAAAAAAAAAAGTAAAAAAATTTGAAAGGCAAAAAAATCTAATCATGCTGTGATAACAGAGACCACAAATAATCACAGTTTTGTCAAGTTGACTAGACACCTTGGACAAACAGAATAAATAATTTACTTGAACAAGTCAATTTGTTCAGGCTTCTGTTTTTAAAATCAAGTGAAAATCTGAACTTCATGAAACACTGGATGGAAGCCCAAGCTCACCTGCTTGTGCAAGATCATGACACTGCTGAGCAGCAATAGCTGAAGTGCATGAGGCAACATTTTGCTTTTCAATAGCTTTGATAGTTTCTTCCTGGTTTTGAGAGGATGGCCTGTGAAAACCTGTGGCCTCAGAAGGACTTGGGAATCTGACCCCCAGGCAGGCATAGCAGGCACATGAAGGATGTTGTGTTATGTTGTTTTAGTGCACCAGTAGTACAGGACTGCTCCCTTTCAGGACAGGGTGTACAGAGCCACCCAGACCAGGCCCACCAAGAGCACAGGCAGAAACCAGTCACAGCTTTGGCAGGTCAGAGATGTTTCTCAGCAGGGAGGTTGATTTCACTCTTACATGAATGATGATTTCAAGGGCCTCTCCAAAGCCCCAAACCAAACTGTTTCCCTACCTGAAATTTTGATGCTGCTGGCAGTCAGTGAGCAGAAAGCCTCTACTTTTTCTAGTGTGGGGACATGGACAAGCCTGGATGTAGGAATTTATGATGGTAGATTAAGTTCATAAATAGGAATAGGAAGCAATCTGCCACACAGCAATTATTAACCATTCCTGCCTGCCTTGCCAAAAGTCTGGGATGACAGTGAGTTCTATTCAATGTGATATTTTGGCAGTAGTGAATGACCTGTACAAGGCTATGAGTGCATCTCCTCAAAAACCTCACAGCTCCCCTCTGAAGAAATAAATCTTTTAGCCTTTCGTCTCAGCTGCACCAAAGACTAAGACGTCTTGATAGAAACAGTAAGTCCTCTTATTTTGCTGGTAACAGAAGAACCAAGCTATAAATCCCAGGTAAAAAGGACAACACTAGGCCAGGAGGGTGAGAAAGTTTTCCTGAAGACCTTGGTACTTGCATTCTACCCACAGCACCAGCCTTAGGGTGACAAGCCCTCCCAGGTCCCAAGAAAGTAGGAGAACCCTGTAACTTTCTAGGAGACCTCACTGACTTATCTGGTAAACTAAGCAGGACCTGGCTGTGAGCCCAAGCAGTGGTACACAATCCTCTAAACTGTTTATCTATTAATATGCTTCCTGGCACTGTTTCAGCCCATGCCAGATAGCCTCCCACAAAATGTCCTGGCATGAGACAGAGGATAACAGTGGCCAGTATGAATTAAACAACATTTGTAGTGGGGGAAGGAATTCAGCCTGCAATGATCCAGATGGCAATACAATGCATGTACAACAGGTTCTGTCCTGGTTTATTTACTGACAGACACCCTGTGGTCAGAGCAGGGTGCAGAGGTTCTTGGCTGTTGCTGTGGCTCCTGGTGCCCTGCTTGAGGCTGTCCAGGCTGTTGGACTGGTTGGGGACCCTGCTCAGGGCAGCTTCCCTGGGCTAAGACATTGGTTTGGAACCTTGCCCAATTGGAAGTGTGTTGTTTGCTGTTTGTCTGCAGAAATCTCTCTGCCAGTTACATTATGGGAGGTCATTTTATAGGCTGACAAGTGTAGCTGGAGGAGGCTCATGGGAAGCCAAGACTAACTTGTTGCAATAACTATGACTTTATACCCAAGCCTCAAACATCATCTTGAGAAGCCAAGCTGACCTCAGACACTGGCTGGTAGCCAGTGATTCTTCTGCTCTCTAAGGCAGACATCTTTAATGAAAAAGGCTGAGAAAGAGCAAGAGTCACTTTGATGTCTTTTCCAGCGGTCATCAATCCCTCCTTGGTACAGATGCTGGTTTATGTCAAGTTTTAGCAGTTGGTTCTGTCTGTTCAGCTTTCCTACAGCAGAACAGACTGACCAGTCCCTCTACAGGTATAGATTTTGGCTGACAGCTGCTGATATAACAACATAAAATAGAGCAGGAAGATTATCCCCTCTATGATATGAAACAAACACTTCACCATGAAGACATTCCCCTAGGCCTTCTTGCTAGTGCTAGTTTAATATGAAAGGTAATCTTCTGAAACACTAGTAGTAAAAATTAGCAGGATACGTCACTTACCACCATCTCATTTCTGGCATTAACTTTGCTTATCCAAGCAGTTTGTGTTGCAGGAAAAACTGAATTCTTTCTTTCTTTCTCTTTGAAGAAATGTATTAACACTATTATTGTATTAGTGTTTCCCTTCCAAATAGTTTCCCATTTACTTTTAGAGCATATAGTTTACGTGGTCAAATCACCGACAGATGCAGATCAAACAAATACAAGTTTCTTAGACTTTTCAAAGTTGGGGTATTTTTATTTTTTTAAAATCAAGATAACCATCTTTCAGATGATTTTTCCAACAAAAGCTCTGTGCCATATACTGTTATGCCAGGTGAATGTCTGCAGCTTTTGTTTACTTGCATTTAATTTTAACTTTGTATATTTGTGCATCATTTCCCTCCAACTCCCAGATGTGAGAGGGAAGTAGGCTAAAGGTATCAAAAGTGACCTTCATGTTCACTTCAAAGAAAATTATGACTGGTGCCTCACTATTTTTATACATTGTTTCATTAATCATCTCCATTGGTAGGAGAAATGTTTAATAGTAGATACAAAAGAAATCAGTACACTCATTATGATGCACAGCTACTGCATTCATTAGAAAATAATATATTGGTGAGGAAAAATATTGACTTGAATTACAGGTTTAAGAATGGGATAAAAAGTTCAAGCCCAAGTATATGTGAAGACCACTTCCACAGACTTTGTAGAGGGCCAGTATGTCCCCTTCTTACCAACTTGGACTAACTGGTCCTTTAAATATACCAAGATCTATATCTGAGAGGAAATTTCTCTTCAGTGATTAAACCTCATGTGTATCAGAAAGTAGCTTCTATTGTATAAATCTAGCCTGACCTCAGCTGAGGTTTCTCGGGCTTCCCTCTTACCTGCATTAGTTTTTAAGAGTCTATTTCTATAGCAGTTCTTAAAGCTCAGTATCAGATTATCCCGCATAAGAAGGAAGGATGTAACACTTTGCATCCTTGGAGCAGATATAGCCAAGAGTTTGCTCGTGCCTGCAGTCCTGTCCACTTCTCCCCCCCAAAAACAAAACTAACCCACAACCGAACACAAAAGCAACAACAAGAAAAGAAAGCGACCACTGAAAAACCCCAGACCTGCATATTCATCCAAAACAGTCACCACTGGCATTTCTCCACACAGCACTTCCCCTTACAGAAATCATACAGAATTGATGGAAGCCAAGAACAAATTGTCTTGAGGACAGATGAACACCAATGTTTTCCCTAATTCCACAGTTTAACTTCATAGTTTGGATTAAGTCAGATGCCAGAGGGCTTAGAGCAGTCCCAGTACTTAGTTGTTAATCAGCTGGCATGTGTTTATCCTGCAGACCAGGATATCTCCTGTAGTTTTGAAGCCTAACTGTGAGCTAGGGCTCTTAACTAGTTGGTATCATTCACTTCTGCACAACTTTTCTTTGGAATGTGTTGATTTTAATCTGTGCTAGGTGTGTTTGCAAGCCTATTTAGGAAGAGCCAGAAAACAGCCACTTTCAGTGAGATGCTGCCACATACTTGTGCTGGTAAAAATGGATGTGTTTGCTCCATCAGGAGCAGGGAGTGTCGCTGCACCCTGGCAGGACATGCAGAAAATCCTCCCTTGAGGAAAGGCACATGCAGAGCTCTGCAGCCTGCAGAAGGCAGGGGAGGTCCAAAGTCCCCTGGCACCCTCGCTCTGCCCCTGCCACCAAAGAGGCTAAGGCCCTTTCAGGAAGGCAAGTACCAGGATTTTGGCTATGTTCTCCATCTTCTAACCTCTAGAATACTTTTAAATTCTTTCTCTTTTCACTCATCCTTATATCTTACACTAACAATTTGTGTTCCTTCCCCAGATACCCACATCTTTCTAGCATGTAGCTGATCTCTCATTTCTCTCTACCTCAGCCAATATGTTGTTCTTGTCCAAACCTCAATTCTTCCAGTATTGATCTGATTCTTCTTCCTTAACTCATTTCTTCTCAAATACTCTTGGGTTTATGATTTCTACCACTATGAAAGGGGGTAAATGCTGTCAGGTTATATTTCAAGAAAGGGAAAATTGCTGGAAGTAAGATATTGACTTGTCTTTGTAATTAAAGGTTCTAGAAACAGATAAGCCTTGCCAGAGGAGCTAACATGCCTCTTCTGGCAAACAAAAAATACAGACAGTAGGCTTGCAAGTGGGATCGGGAAAGTTAATTTGATTTTGAAACACTGAAAAAGGTAAATGCAATATTTGCCAGAAAGTGAGAACAGAGTAGCATCTTCACAGATAACAAGACCTTCCCAGTTATTTCCAGAGTGCATTCCTGAACAAACAACTGCTTGGAGAAACAGGATATCCTCACCCCTATAAGTTCAAGTCATTGGGCTTGAATAGCAGATCCAGGGGAGAATTGCATTTCTCACCAGACACAGCAGCCTGTGACTGTCACTGATCAAACGAGGTCAGAGGAGGACACTGTTTTCTAGTGACACAGCTTAATTACAAGCAATAAAGGAAAACAGAGCCTAGCCATTTTGCAGAGTATTGTGATGAACCACAGCATGCAAATCTCCCTCACCCAAGTTTGCAAATATATATTTCTCAAAAATTAACAATATATTTTCATTTTAAAAGTATTAGAAGAGAATTCACAGAAGTTGCCTCTAGAAAGCAATCAGAAGCTTTAAACAACTGTGAAGAGGTATGGAAGGCAGAAGATGCTTCTGTAAACTAAACTCTTCTTCACTTGGGACACGAATGCCTCTTTCAATTTTCTTCTGCCAATGAGGCAAGGATGAGAGCACAGAAATACACAGAGGGAGGCTTCAGGGAAACAGCTGAAGCACAGGAATTGCCAAGAATGTGCAGGCTCACCAGAACATCAGCACAGCACCCACTTTCACCTTTCCACTCTGCTACTGACCTGCCTGAGCTGAATCAAACTCCAGCTGGGGCAAAGTGTGCCCTTTGGAGGGTCAGCAGGCATCCTGACACCCAAGGTTCATCTTCCATCACTGGGGGTCTAGAAACAGGGTCCTCATTTTCTACCACAGCACCTCTCTCTGGATCACTGGCTCTGTCAGACCCACCTCGTGTCCTTGCTCAGCAACATCTCGTGTGTGACACAAGAGGACAAACAGTCCTGCCCAGCAGCCAGGGAGAGCACAGCTCTGCCCTGCCCCGTCTGCGTGGTGCAGTGCAGCAGGACACCCTCATACTACGTGATTTTGCAGCCAAAATATCCGTACAGCTTCCAAATTCCCAAGAGCTGTGTCTACACTTGCCCATCCACGTAGGGAAGATGAGTAACAGTTGCTCTTGCACTGTTTAGAGCTCGATGTATTTACCTTTTAGAACTTCGCAAGGGAAGCAGTGCCTTGGCAACAGCTGAGTAGTGTTAAAACAGAGACAAGTGACGTGTGGGAAGAGAATTTAGGGCGATGGTGGAGGAGCGATTATTCAATGTTTTCCATATTTTCATATAACAGAATTTAATTTCCTTGAAGTTACTGCAGTCAATGACAAGCAGAAGTGTGCATGTGAAACACCTCTGGCTGAGCATCGAAATAGAGCATGACTAGACAGAGCAAATAACCCATGCAGGCAACCACAGACCGCAAGAGGTTGTTTAAAAAATTATTATATACTTGTCACTGAAGAAGCTTTTCTATATTTGTAGTTCTTTTTTCCTCATAGTCTCGTTTGATGGAATTCAGATAGCACGCGTGCCATTGTGTTAAACAACCAGTTCTGGAATACTTCACTTCTTTCCTCTCTTTTACAGGCATTAAAGCAGTAATTACACTTCTTGGTAGGGATTGTTTTAGGGACAGCTGAGGCCTGTGTTTTGACACTTCATCATTGACTAAAATACAAACTCTGCTCTACGGAGTATATGCTATTAAAGAGATTGAAAATAAATCTTTAAATAAGTACTTAGCTTGCTTTTAAAGCAACGTGGTTTCTTTACCATGATAAAAATACATATGACATCATAAAGCTCACAGTAATTTTGTTGCTGAAAAGGTTTTACAGCTATCTGCTTGAATTCATTTGGTTTGAAACTTGCCTTGGTCTAGCATTTTTTTGAGTTGAAAACATTTTTTATACAAACAGCATGTGATTGAATGTAACTAGGCTTTTTTATACATATGTAAAGTGGACAAAAATAATTTTCTCTAAGTAAGGAAATGCTATATATAGAAGAAAAGCTAAAGACTTTCAAGTCACAGACTTCAGTAGGTTTTTTAACATCATCCCTAAGGAGGCAGAAATACAAACAATAAAAAAAGCAGTTTCCTTCACAAGAATGTACAGAACATCAGAAACAGCAAGTAAAGGGAACGGTGTTGTGCAGAGTGGAAATCTGTTGGTTCACATTTGTCACTCTACTAATCATCATTCCCTCTTCCCATGGATAGGAGGTGCACACGCCTCAGTACATAACACTTTAAATCTAGGTTTTAAATACTCTTAACAAATGTCACAACCTGAATAAATCATAGAAGGTGTAGACACTGCAACTCTTGGGAGGTATAGGGTGGAATAACAGCTCTGGGGAACAAAAACTGCTACAGGGCTCTATTGTGCCATCAGAATTGCAGACTTATTGGGGATAAAGCAATCTGAGCCCTGCAGAGTTGCCCCGGGAGCACCATGGCCAGGAAACTTCATTCCTAGGGAGACCTGCACACAGTGCTGCTACTAAGGGGAAAAAAACCTGCATCTTGACCCTTTGCAACTTTTTCTCAGACCTTGAGGGTAGCAGACCTGGATTGTGGTAGGAATTGGACTAGGTTCTCTTGTTTTTTCCTTTTTACTGGGGGGCTTTTGTAGTTTTTTCTTTCTTTTTTTTTAGCAGTTTGACCAAAAAAAGGTTAATATTAATGCAGACACACAAAATTGGTATTCAAAATTACTTTCACTTGGGCTCATATATACACAGCTTTCACAGTGATAAGCAATACCAGAAGCTACCTGTTTACAGTGAAATAGCAAATTATCAGTTTAGCAAATCAGAAATAGCAAATTACAGTGAAATAGCAGATGATCTCAGGACAGTACTGCCTGAGCCACTGAAAGCAGGGGGACTGATTCTACAATAGCACAGTTACTTAGCTAGACCAGACATCACAGAGGAAATGTTAGATGGCTGCAGTTAAAGGGTTTAGGAAGGAGACCAGGATGTTCCTGGATGTGTCAGATTTCAGCAGATGGAATGCTGATTTCGGGTTTATGTAATTCAGAGCTGTTCTAACAGAGTACTCAGGGACAGACATGCAGAGTAACAGAGAATGGCAGTATTTTCACATGCTCATTTGGAAAAACATGAAGAGAAAATATCCAAATAAGTTTTTACATTATATTAAAAAAAAACCCACCAAAAACCATACACACAAAAAAGCCGCCACACAAACAAACAAAAAAGTGGCAAGATTGTTTTCTTCTTGTGACTTCCCTGTTAGGTGTGTGCTCTAGTAATATTGTAGTCATATTAAACTTGGACTTCCATATTGACAGTCTTCCACCAATGGAGTACATTGTAAAAAGTATCTGTCATCTGTGTATCTTTCAAAATCAACTTTGCTACTTTAGGTTTCTGTTAAGTAACACCCTCCTGAATTTCAAAGCAAGTAGAACTGGAAATTTAAGGACATTGTAAAGATACTGGGCTAATTTCTTTGTGCAACCTCCCATATAACAACCTTTCAAAGTCTGGTGGATGAAGTACTGGGCTGACAGCAGGGTCTTAATGACAGCCTTAAGCAAGTTTTTCAGTTGTATCTATTTCTCCTCCTATTCCTGGTCTTTGTCTATTTTTATCTTTACTATTTTTAGGTCAGGAATGTCTTTCGTTACATTTGTGTGGTAAGAACCCCAAGATATTTTATGAAAAGCAGGTAAATATTAATATCAATGCAGGGCATGGTGGCTGAAGGTACTTTTATAGGTATGTTATGAGAGGGCTTCCATGCCAGACAAAAAAATCTGCACTTCTGCAGTTAACACATCCTCTTAAATATGAAAGATACATATGCATTCAATAAGGTCTTCCAGAAGTCTTTTACGAAAAAGACTGCAGTTTGAGCACTACTTTATCTTAACCACACTCGACTTCTTGTCATATTAAACAGATAACTGCAATTATTTTTTTCAATAAGCAGTGCTACTGCATATCATAAGACAACAAAGGAATGTTACAGGCAGAAGTAGAAAATTCATATTTTTAGCAATTGAGCTGAAGACAACACACTTATATTTTTGTCCTCCATTTTTCCATTTGCTTCTGGTTCCAACTGTTTAGCTTTCTGGCAGTGAAAATATGTTTGGAATAAAAATAGACCCCACAATTTGAAATTATCGTGTGTTGCTTTGTTTTGCTCTTCCCTTTAATATATTCTTACTGAAATGAGGAAAGCCTTTCACCCAAAGAGAATTTACCAGAAAAAGAGTTTGGCAGAATTAACCTGCTTATGACTGCTGGCATGTTCTTTGATACAAGTGTTTGCAGGGTGGGATCAAGCACAAAAGGACATCCTGATCAAGTGGTAGAACACAAGCTTTCTTCCATGACCGTGCTGTAACAGTACATCATCCCTAAGAAACCTACTGGAAGTCACAGAGTGAGAAGTACTCCCACAGCATGTAGAGCCACTACTTTCTTTATAGCCCAAGTTTCAGTTCTTGCACATAAAAGAGTTTGTGTGGACTTTACATATATAACCCACCTACACAATAATCTTCTCAAGAGGTTGCTTGCTGCCAAGCTCACTTGTGTGCAGGCCAAGGAATATGGACATTTTCCAGTCCTGTCTGTTAAGACTTCTCTTCAGGAAGCTGGCTTTCTAGGGTGTGAATTTGTGCTTTAAAACCATCTGCCCTATGTTGCTTCATCCCAGGCAATGCCTTAGTGGAAGGAATAATAACTCCTGTTCAAAGGTGACAAGGTCTGGTAGCCTGACACTAGCCCTCAAATTCTAGAAAGCCAGATGAAACATGGCCTGAAATATAAAACTCCAAAAGCAGGTCCACCCAAGCCATAGCATTTCATTAATAGAGCTGTGGCAGTCACCTTGCCTGTAGAAACACAGGTTGAAGATTTACTTGTAAACAGCTGTAGTGGAAAATGTTTTCATTCTCTCACTTCTTAAGATGATTTATTTAATTTAGAAATGAAATCACAGCAAGACAATGTTTTCCACACTCACACATACTGGAAGAAGGCTAAAGTCTGTTAGTGCACACAGGGATCGATGTCTGCTGAAGAGACAACAAGAAGCACTCAGCATATTTGCAGCCAGGGAGATTCAGCCTGACATTAGGAAAATCTTTCTGTCAGAGTTGCAAGCACCGCATTAAACTACAAGGAGTGTTGGTCTTTGGGAACAGATCAGACAACCACCTCCTCTGGCCTGCTAGTGTTATCTCAGAGAAAGGAATGGATTAGATAAAAAGTTTGTTCCTTCAACCCCAGGTTTCTATGGCACTGAAACAATACACAGCAATTCGAAGCTGTGCTCAGCGATGTAAACAATAATTTTCTACACCAAACCTGACTCATTTTCCATGTCAGCAGACAGATTAATCTTTGCCATAACTCAGTCCTTAACTCCATCTCATTTTGAACACTGATAGCGTTTTAGATAAAGCCTCCGATCTTTCTGGAGGGTGTTGTTCCTTCAGTTAATACCTGTGTGGGTTGCCCCGATCCTCACGTCAGCCAAGCAGCCCTTGCTGGCTGCAGCTTTAGAGCTCCCGAGCCGTGTTCACTGCTCACCTAATCACCAAGCTGCAGGTGATTTTTAACACAAACATTGCTTTACAAGGTGTAAATGCAAGCAATGCAGTTGCTGGCTCATAAAGACAGCTGAAAAAACTTATGAAAATCCTCTTGAATATTCTTATCCTCCTCTCTGCAGCAAGCTGAAAAATCATAGATTGTGATCACCATGCGATCAGGTGCACCACTTGTGTGTATCTCATGCTTTCAGATCACTTGCACAATCCATTCTCATCTCCCTGGATTCAACTCAGATTGATTCCTCCCAGCATCACCTCAGGCATTACTGATCCTTAATTGCTACAGCAGGCACTGCCCTGTAGACTGCGGATTGGCCTCACCTGTCTGGAAGCCAATGTTCCTCCAGGAGCCAGGTGCAGCCACCTTCTGTGCCAGCTGGCTTTGAAAGCAGAAAAAGAGCCAGTCCAAATCATCAGCAAATTGTACCTGGAGGTCTGTCAATAATATTTATATTTACATACAGCCACTATTGACAGCTACTGGCAAACTTCCCCGTCTTAATTAATACTAAAATATAATTATCTCCCGTAGGTAGTTGTAGGTGCAACTTGCCTAATGCCTGCTAGAAGCACTTTGGGGGTGTAAATTACACCTGGAAAAAAGGAAGGTGGATTTCAATTAAAAATATGCCATCTACTCCCAGCCTACAGACTGATTATACCTTGTTTTACGTCTCAACAGTGCAGTGAGGCCAGGAGACAAATTAATACCAAGTGTAGTTGCTGAGGAGCAGACACACTTTCTGTCAAACTGGACAATGTAATTTTATACATTAAACATCTGGATTTTTTATTTTAATTTTGTTACAACAAAGCCATATATAGCAGGAAAAAAAGGTCATACTAAAGTAGAACTGTTCCTGAAGTGACCCAAGATAGACTAAACAGACCATCTGTCTTAGGAATCTAACTTTTAAGCAGAAATAAAAAGGAATGTTAGAACCCATGAGTTATAGTTAGCCTTACTCCTCTTTTTTCATAGTGCTGTGACTTTCCCCTGGAAAAATCTAAACAGACTGAAGGAGGGGGGAAAAAAGTTTTCTAAAGTTTTATTGCCTAGAGGGAAGACAAGGGGAAAAATAATTTTTCCTCTCAAGAAGTGAGCTACAAAGTCACTCTGGACTGTGCAAGGAAAGCACATCAGAGCAAAATTACTGAAGCACAGTGCAGGAACAAGACGACTATGCAAACCAATCCACATAATGTTCAGCTATGCTGCTGCCAGAAATAAACTAATCAAGCCTTGATGATACTCATTTGAATATTAAAGGAGTTACACATTCATTGCTCTTTTAGATGAAAATGAAATACCTCAACAGAAAGCAGCTAAAAATATAATAGAACGGTATTCCCGAGGATCATGTGAACTTGCACTGCAAGAAAATAGCATTTCTGTGAACACCTTGAGTGGGAAGCATGTACTTATACTGGTAAATCCAATAGCTTCCTCTCTTTCTTTCAGACTACTAAAGAATATCCCCACTTAAAAAAACCAACAAACCAAGCAATTAAAACAAACAAAAAACCACACAACCTAAACAAGCAAAAATCCAAACGTTGCCAAACTGCCTTTACTTCTAAAGTCACAGAGTGAAAAAGTGTCCTTTAAATCCTTAGTCAGACAGGCTGGTGGATGTGTTAGCACACATAGTGCCAGCAGAGCTGACTCCTTGGTTCATGCAGGACTTTGCCCAATGCCCTGCCAGCCACCACTATAAATGTATGACTAAAGAATTACAGTGTCAGACTTTTATGTTTAGTTTCTTTCAGCAAAAACAACCCAAAATTTATACAAGTAGTTGGATCCATTCTCAGTTCCGTGAGATAATGAAACAAAACTATAGTAACCATGCAGACAAACCCGGGTTCCACCTGTATCTGCTGCCCGAGCAACACGAAGGACCACAAAGCCCCTACTCTCTGCAGACCAGCAGCACTGTGAAAAAGCCCCCGTCTGTCAGAGAGATTTTGCCTGCAGGCCCCATGTGCTGTTGTACAGAACAGTCCCCAGGTGGGACCAAGGCTCCTTCCAGCCCCGCACATGATGTCTCTCAGCAGCAAAACCCCAGCCAACAACCGGGTACATTGTGAAACAATTGCTCACAGCCTCCAACAACAAACAGCCCCGAACAAGAAGACAAGAGCCAGCAGTACCCAGGAGCTGCACACTCACCTTGCAACTTGTGTGTCCCACGTTCCAGCCTTCTACAACCACCTTCTCCTCCCTGGAGGGAGCAGCACCCTCTCCCCTGCCTCTCCCACATTTCAGGCACCAGGTGCAGGTGGTCAGTGCAGCCCTGGCTCTGCCAACCAGGAGCACCTGGTGCCACAGGTGAGCCAGCACCGAGCTGCTCTGGCCAGGGCTCTCTCCCAGGAAGGTCCCACCGCAGAAAGGCTGGCAGTGACCACGCTGCCTCCTGGCACTCCTGAGGGAGCTCTGTGCCAGAGGTGTTTGCCACGACAGGCTGCAGCAGTGCCGGGTGCAGTGGAGGTGCAGACATTGGAGTTTTGCATCTTGGTAGAGGATGTGACTGCTGGGTGACCCATGACACCACCAGTACTTACATGGAGCTCCATCCCTTCCAACTGGGGCTTCCCCAGCTCCCAGGGCCCGGGACAACCAGTGTTACCACGTGTGTCTCCCAGGACTGCATTTCCTGTGGGTCTCAGATGCATAGACCGAAATGTGGCTACGTGGTTCATTTTATTTTGATCATCAGTTTTTGTCCTCACTTTGGTACTTCAAAGTCTGCTTTTTGGTTTTCTACTTCAGTCATTGCTGTGTTCAAAAGCAGAATATAAATAGGATCACAGAAACCAATCTTCCATTTCTTCCAGAATAAAAATTAAATCTGCACTATTGACATCATCATATGCAAGTAGCAATCACAGAGTAGAACTACATAGCAAGTCATAAAAAGATTCATCAAGTATTAAAGGAATTTGATTTTTAATTGGACTTTCAGCTGTCAGACTGTTTTTGAAATTCTGTCAATATTTTCGAAAAGCGTTGACAGAATTATTTGTCTTGCAGTGTAAAGTTGGTTAATATATAAAGTAAGTATCTTCGGATCAGAGTAAGGCAATTTAAATGCTCAAAATACCTTATAGCATTATGGGGAAAAACATAATTACCAATTTATTACCGATAAAATATATTTTTGTTTATTGTGTAACACTGAAGCAAGGCCTAACCTTGCAGTTTTACTTCGGTAGAACTCCCATCAAGTGAGGAATTAGTGCTAGACATAAGTCATTATGTGGGAAGAATGCAGGAAAATATTTTTCTAATTAAATTTTATAAGTTTTTTTGAAGTAGCTAGCAGGTATCATCAGTTCTGGGGAAGTTAAATGCTTAAGTGCCATCATGGACTGTGAAAATCACACTGTTAGAGCCTGCAAGGGACACAGCACTGAAGTAGGCAAATGGAAATTTAAAATTAATTTACTGTCCCACTAGTGGGTTAGTCTAGGTGGAAGTTCTCAATCTGGAAATGATGTTATTTGGGTCTCTGTTTCACATCCTTTACCACATCTTTCATGGTTGCTAAGAAACAGCAGCATTACAGCAGAGTAATCATTCCTACTTCAGTCTAAATTGTAGTTAATTAGCCCATGTGTGAAGTGGGATCCCTACCATGAGACGAAAGAGAGACAGTTTGTGTTCAAAAGCACAAACCGACACAACTGGCAAACTGAGGATTTGTTCTAAATCCAAATGTTCAAATGGTAAAAAGCTTTGGAAAGTTTACATTTCCTGGAATGTTTCGTAATACATGGGTAGAATAAAGGAATCATGATTAGCTGTGTCCCAAAATCTGTCCTTCTGCAGACCTTAATGAAAATTCTCAGCTTGAGTGTGAAATCTGATGAGTACAAAACCAAAGATGATGTGATTGGATAAATTAAAACAAAAGGGATTTGTTTTGACATGGATGCATATACAGCGAGACAAGTTTTACAGCTTAGGAGAAGGTGGGAAGTAAAAGATGCTACTGGGATTTTTTATAAAGTTTGAAGATATACTTTTATATGGAAATCAGAAAGAACCAGGTACAAATTATTTGGGAGTAAAAATGTGTAAGATACACAAAGGTAGCTGATTATCCTTGTCTTCTGTACTTCTTATTTACCTGAGCAGGTGTAAACATCACAGTCTTGAACAGAAATAAGTCTTGGCTGTGTCATTTGCCAGGGAATTTTCTAATTTGTGCCTTTGTTGTATGTAGCTGTAGTCAAACAGTTTTGTCATTTGATTTCCAAACAGGAGTGAAAATTTGGTATTTCATTAGGAAAGAACAATGAACAAGTGTCTGATATTTGAAGCTCAGGACAGATCTGTCATTCTCTTTCTAGCAAATTTGAGGTAGCAGTAATACTGCTTTTTAGCTAAGTTGAGTAAGGGAATTTTAAATACCTCAGAAACTGATGGCTGTGAAAGCGTTTTTTTCCTTTGTACGATTTCATATAATACACAATTTTCTTAAGTTCTGCTTGGAGTGGAAAAGGATAATTTGCTTCACTGTCTTTTTCTATTTCTTTTCCAAATATGGATGTTATGGGAGGACATTTCTAATACAAATGCAATTAACTTCTCAGTTCTTACTGAGCAGAGACTCTGATAGACTCTCTGGGAGCTAAGTGTTAACATTAATAACAATCTGTGCTCTGTTAGACAGCCTTCATTTAAGTGCTTATTTATAAGAGCCAAAATACTTTATGTGATGGTTTATTAAGCAGGCTATACTCTGCAAACAAAAAGATATTTGTGTTCATTATGCTTTGAGAGCTTTCAAATCATAAAAATGTAGAAAATATGTTTTAGATCTTTATTTGTTAAAAATACGTGTATTTTTATGTGTGTGTTGCTATTTCCAGACTAGGATTCAAAAGTTGTTACTCTGATTGTCTCTAAAGCCTCTATTTTCCTTCCTCTCCCTAATGGTATAAAGACTCATACATCTTGTAAGAAATCAATGTTTATTTTATTTTACTACTGATTGGGATGTCGGAGGGCTTTTAAGATGTATTGTAAATAAATGGTTTGACTGAGGCCACGTTGGCTGTGACCCAGGAGAGAAGCAGCGGTAATTTTTGGAGCAGCCCAGTGCTAGTTTGGAAGTGAGCTGAACAAGCAGCTGTTGCCACAGGGGCAGAGAGGGGTTAAAGCAGGGGTGGATGCAGCCTGACCCAGGAGAGGAGGATTCGCTGTGCAGCCAGAAGCACGAAACAAAATGAATGAACTGAGCAGAACCGGGGGGAAAAGTGGGATAAGACTTCCCCTTTTCCCACTCCTTTGTCCATCCCGGGTCTGACTGTGAAATTCACATGGGTAAAAAAGATATCCATAAGACACACTTCAATAAGGACTTAAAGTACATATATTGCTAAGGGTTTGTGTTGGTCTTAAGCAATTTAAAGAGTTTTGCAGAGATTCTTTACACATCTTATTGCCCCAGATAATACAGTATTAAGAAAACCTTCAATTCCAGCCATAAAAGATTGTCCACGGTCGATCATGGTTGGTGAGAGTTTTACTGAAGTGTGCTGGCTTGTGAGAATACAGTTTTCAAAAGCACAGTGGACCTTCCACAAAAACCTGTTCAAGGCCACTGTGTTTAAATACATAAATAAGTATTTTATTCTGCCATTACTCTTCGAATGTCATTGTGAAAATGTAGTGAGCTGTGTAATTCAATGAGATGGTGAGTTTTGTTGCCAATTCCCAAATCTAATGCATCATTTGATTGTAAGGGATGTTACTTGAGGAACTCACAGCCCTACCTGGGCTTAGCAGAGTGGCTTTAAATTTTTTTTAGTGAGCTTAGTCTGTGAGTTGGAGTAGCTCAACTATAATAATGACAAACTCATCCACTGCCTTGTGAGTGCTCTTTGGCTGATGCCTCACAGACCATGTCTCTCCTGGCTTGCTCCTCAGGACTTCGAGAGCAAGAACTGCCTTCACCAGGAGCAGCCAGGGTTCTGGCTGCCCGTGTGCACTGTAGAGGAGAAGGAGAAGCAGGGACATTCTGCACATGTCAGAATGCGTCCTCCCCCTACCCGAGGCACGTCACTCACTACCTTAATTCCATCAGTCTCAGCACAGAGATGGTTACAGTGTCCTAAAAGCATCAATTTAGGTGGTAGTTCTGCGCCTGGAAAACTTGAGGTCCTGAAACCAACCCACGGGAAGGTTTACTGAAAACAGCAGGCAGGTCTGAAAGTGCCACTCCCTTAGCAGAGGGTCACACGGAGCAGCGCGGCGGGGTAACTCCACCCCGTGGCAAGGAGAGCGTGTGTCAAGCCCGCTCTACCTGCAATCCAAGGACTGTCGCACGTTGTTTCCGAGATGTTCTGAGAAAGGCTGGTGGAGATGTGGATGTGTGACAAATGGATTTGGCCTCCCAAATCCTCTGGCTGAAACTCCTACATACGGCATGGGCAGCCATAGCCGCTGTTGCAGCATCTGAATTGTCACAGCAGAAAGGGAGGAGCTGGCAGGACCTACAGACACTGGGCAAGGATTGCATTCCTGCATTCCCAGTGGCAGGCTCTGGCAGATCTCTGTGCTCCAGTGTTTCAGCTTTCAAAAGGAGCTTTTGGAAAAAGGCTATGGAACAGCCACTCGGTTTCCACTTGACAGAAAGCAGCAGTTCAGCCCCACGAACTGTAGATTCTTTTTAGAGAACAACCCTAGAAATGAATCAGTGAAAGGCACAGCACAAAATATGCTGCTGTTTCAACTGGCAACTGCAGAATACACTTCTGGGCTATTTCTGTCTTCCTTGTACAAGAATAATTTCCATCATTTTAAATCATTTTTCCAAGTAACACAAGCTGGTTTAATTTTCCAGCACTAATGGAGGAGAAACCTTTATTTAAATCTTGTAGACAATCATTGGTGACTAGATGAACCTGTAACAGAGCTAAATAAATATGCCAGATACCCAAATGAGACTGTTGTCTACTCCAGAGTGCTGGAAAAAATAAATAATTCTGATTAGATCTTTGAGTGGCAAACTTCCAACCCCAGCAATAAAGACAAGCCCTATGTACTCTGGAGCTGACATATTTCCTCAGCATAGAACAAAGTGAACTCTGCAGCAAGGATGGCTGTGGCCAGCTATGGAAAGGCTGATCTCCCAGGGAAAAAGCACTCAGACTACTGCAGTGTTTTCAATGTTCTGTTTAATTTTGCACATTATATTGCTTTTTTTCAGTTCAGAGTGCTATATTGTAAATTTAAGCTTATAGAGACTTGACTAGGTTTTCATAATTACCTTTTTCATCGACATCTTGGAAAAAGTTCATGGTCTGCTCTGGTCTGGGTGTGTCCCCCAGGTCTACAGTCTAGGACTCAGCCTAGATATGTAACCTTCTGTAATATGCTTAACCCAGGAAATAAACCTGTAGAGAATTGTGGCATTTTTTCTCTACCAGGAGCTGGTACAAGTGCGATATGGCACATGAGCAGCGGTGCACGACCTCCCAGCAAACATCTGAGCTTCAGCCAATACAAGTAGAAAAGGGATTACTTTATGGTTTAGTGATTTTTGTTGTTGTTGTTCAGCATTTTTCTTTTTAATTAATTTGTCTTTATTTCCCTGCTAATAAATTAGACATCATGGACTTTCATCTGTCTCTTTGCATAACCTGAACAGCACAGGCACTGCTGTGGAAGTCAATGCTTTCAGCTCTGCACTCTTTTCTGCAGGTTTTTTTATGCAGTCATTATCAAAGATGGAACATTACAAATATAAATAAGCCATCAGAAGTTATAAGCTTTGAAGCTTTGTATAACAGCTGGTTCTAAATGAAAGCAAGAACTTAAGCACCAGCAGCAGCACTTCTATGGACAAGAAAGAAACCTTTCATGTAGTGAGTACCTACAGAGAGACTCCTACTGCTCACCAGCACATGAAAGGATCCCAAAGAAGAGACGTGTGAGACTTCAGCTGTACGAGGTTAATACATTGTCTATTTGAATCATGAAAAAACAGAAGCAAGAACACAGGACACTGAGAAGTTAAAAAAAAAAAAAAAACAACTCAGCCTGATTTAATTGGAAAGCATCACTTGGCTGGCTTCTTTAGTAATTGTTGGAAGCCATCCCAAGTCTTCATATATTTAGAAGTGATACAATTCAACTCATAAATAATTTTTTAATAAGCGGCAGTGCTCCCAAAGTGTGTGATTTAACCCTTCAATGTGTGGGAGAAATAAGGTGGTTCCCTTCATGCTTCATGTGTTTAGAACATTTTATGACAACAATAATTTTTCTATTGTATATTTTAGAAGTAGGATATCACAATAAATGCATTTGGTATCCTATGAAATGACAAAAGCTTTGGACAGTAGGTAATAAATGCTGAAACAATTAGTATTGTCAGTACTATGGTGTCACAGAGATGAGATTACAATATCATTAGGGAAATCTACATAAGTGTATGCAAGATTAGACTTGATTAAAAGGCAGTCTTTGCCCCGCAAAATCTAGTGGTGCTGTGTTGTCATTGAGAATGAAAAATTTCCTGAAAAAAAAAATATGTAGGTAACATATCTATGCATATATATATATAATTATATATATATATGGGGTTTTGCTGGGGTTTTTTATTTGTTTTGTTTGGGATTTTTTTCCAAAAGGACACTGAGTCTACATGACCAAAGTCAGTATCAGCTTTGTTAGTCTGAAAAGGAGCATTGAGCTGGATTCCCTATTGCACAGGGGAACAACTCACTTTTCCTGCCAAAATCTGTGCAGCAAAGCTAACTCAAATGGCAGACACAAGAAGAAAAGGCTGACAGCCTGGGAGATTGACAGGAAACCCTATGGAATTTCAGAAAAAGTACATGCACTTCCAACAATACTTCAACCAGTCAACATTTTTGATCAAAATAGCTTAATAATTCCAGCATATATTAATGTTAGAGATAGCTCATAATAGATGATTTTCCCTATTCTCAATGCATAAGTAGATACAGCCGTAGTATTTGTCCAGTCTTAAGTCTCATTACGTGCAAAGTGGTTATTGTTCTTCAGTCAACCAATTAAAAATAAATCTGATGAGGGGAGTGCTCCCTCACCAGGTATAGAACTGTACCAGTTTGTCAGTGCAGGTGGAACTGTGCTGGTGTACACCTGAGGGTTTAGCTCCTTATTTTAAAGAAGAGCAAACAGTTTCAGAGGCTGGTTCTGTACCTTGGGACGGAGGATGTAGGAAAGACCAAAAATTCTTTTTGAATTCAGGGGTTATGTTTTCCTATGACTTCAGTGCAAATTTCAGCCATGCTCTGACTCATCTTTGGGATATTATTCAATATAGCTATTAAACATCAGATTGCATGAACAGGGTCACCTTAGAACTGGCAAAAATTTGGGATATATTTGGAAAAATATGAGGAAGGGGGGAAATCAATATTTTTTTAATTCGATTTCCCAGTAAGGTCTGCTCAGTTAACTCAGAACATACCCTGTAAAATGACAAAGCTATTTACATTAGTAAGTTTTAAGCAGGGCTGGCTGCGAAATCCCTGGCTGCTAAAGAAGCGTGTTTTCATTAGTTTCAACTGGCTTTGGGTTTAAAAAAAGTAACAAATAGTGCTGAAAATCAGCAAGGTGCCAAGGCTGGCAACAGGGAGTCCCCTGAGCCTCCAGCCATTCTAATCAGGGTACTGCTGAAAAGCACTGTTCCGAGAGCTGTTCTCTGGCAGCAGAGAATGAAACGTCTTTTCATTCACTTCTTCCCTCTTCAGTGGGTCAGTCAGGACCAACCGAGGAGAAAAGGCTCATTATTGCAGCTGGTCAAAGGGGAAGGGTTTTATATTTTTAGGTGGAGCTGGCTTTGCTGGTATTACCAACCCCTTGCAGATTGTTCGGACCTCAAAAGTGTTACTTTGCTCCACTTACACTCAGTTCAGTTCATTTCTGCACATCTCAGGGAAAGCAGACCCAGCAGCTTTACCCTCTGGGACGCATTCATGAATGAGAGTGCTGCAATGTGATGCTGCAAATTCTGCAAGGAATCAGGAAACTTTTGTCACGGAATCTTTTAAAGGTTCCACATAAACCTTTGAAGACCAAAGTCCATTTTCCTTGTACAACAAAGAAAGGGGAAAAGATTTCACAGGCAGGACTCGAAAAACAGAGTGTGATTACAATTGCCTATATTTAACCAAAACACGGTAACTAGCCTCTGTGATAAGAATGACAGCCAAGAAATAACGTAGAACTAAGAGTTTCGGAGATCTTATAAATCATGAGAACTTGGTAGAATTAGTCTATTGTATTTCAAAGCCTCAGGGATTTTTAAGCATCCACTGTGCACATTTCTCCATTGCTGTCTCTGAAGCTGTTTTTTTTCATTTTCTGCTTTGCTGACCTATGTCTATTGTCTCTTCAGTTCTGACGTAAAGTAAAGATAATGCCATTAAAAGTCACTCCTAAATCTAGGCATTGACACAAGTAAGTTATATCCCCGAATTCCAGATGATTTGTATTATTTTGTGGTGAGAAAAAAAAAAAGGAGGAATGAGGCAAGAACAGACACAATAAGATTTCAGCTTGTTCTCTGTTTGAGAAGTTGTCATAGTGAAAAATAAACCTAACTAAAAGAAATCAGAAAACAGTCCTTCTCCTCATTTGCTTGTTCAGTCCCCAGTGTGGAGGGTGAGAGCATCAGTACAAGACACGCACACTTTTTAAACTCAAGACATTAATTCAGGCAGTAGCCACCATGCAAGGCAGGGTTATACTCTGGTAGCTGTGGGAGATCAGAATGATAACGCCAAATGTCTCGTACAGAGACAATACATACTGAGAAACAGGATCAAGGGAATCCAAAAACATAGGGTTGATTGGAATACGTCCGCTTTCGAGAGTGAGCTCCCTCTAAAAGAATTAGGAAAGAGGACCTGCTGGATATTAAGTCAGTTTTGGATGGAAAATGGTTGGAGTCAAACCTCAGTACATCATGGAACAATAAGTTCTGTGTCAACATAGATGACATCTGAATTTTACGTGGCCAGTTCAGGCCATTATCTCTGATATCAATAAAGACTTTCTTTCATAAAACTCTGAGTATAGCAAAGGAATTCTCGTCTATGCAAAAGAAAGTAGAATCAAGTCCTAATTCTTCTTAATCATATGCAACCTTAGGATCTCCAGATATTTCAGAGGCAGATCCTCATACAGCAAATGCTCCTCTACAAGGTCCTGTTTTCTCCACCTTTGTAAAGGAAAAAAGGGCAAGTATTTTCTTTAAAGATTTTGTTTTCTCCAGTTTATCTGAGCAGTTATCTAGCTAGCTTTTTCTTACCACAACATCTTGGCCAGTCATTTCAATTTTTGTAAATTTTTATTTTGAAAGAAAATGGAGGGGAGAGATGCCTCCAGATGCATAGTGTCATTGATTGTAAAATAAAGAACCTTTATAGGTAAATGCAAAATGAGAAAGCAATGAAATGGCACTAGAAGAAGCCATTACAGGCAGATCCAAACTAAGACATGCAAGTGTACACTTTCAAAATACTGAAATATGCTACATTGCTTTTATAGTGTTGTTCTGAGATTTATTCTGGAATAAAGCAGATTGTTGTAGAATTGTCAAGCATCTCTAGAATTTTACGAACCATACCCATCACATTGTTAACGACATTTATCAGCTTCCATTTGACCAGTTTACAAAGCAATATCATTATTACAACTATCTAGATTAAGAAATTCAGTGCTGCCCTGAATAAATTGTGGCATATCATCACATTTATAGACTTGTGTTCATAGCATTAATAGTCTCACTTAACCAAAAGTCACTGGATACAAATCTCTCTTCAGCTGCTGTCTTAGGATGTATCCTTTGTGTGAGTTCCAGGAATAAAATGCATCAGCCAGCCACAAGCATGAACATGGGACCAGAACACACTCAATGACAGCTGACTTTCTTATTTTTACCCCACTGTTTCCATTTGTCAGAAATCTTGCAAACTCCAACATGCTGCTTGGATTTATAGGCTCTCTCTCACTAGATAAGAGACAGAGTTCTGGTATTTGGAGATTTATTTCTTTGATAAAAGCTTTCTACAAGCAATTTCTGTGTATATTAAAGTCAAATAAATGTCCACTGAAGCAACATTACCACCACTGGACTGCCCTGAATGAGAGTTCACACAGTGGGGAGTGAGTCTGAGAGGCTCACAGGGGTGCCCATTTGCCCTAAGATAATGTGATTTTATCCCAGGCATATTTTGCACTGGAGGGGTGGTGGTTATGCATGCTGAAAGGGTAAAACTTATGTTTTCTCTGTAAGCATGAGAGTATTTAATATTTGGGGAGAAAATACTGAAAAGTAGCAAGTGGTAAATCATCTTCTGGCTTTAGGCTTGGAGAAAGGACAGACAGCTGACTGATGGGGAGATGCTGCTCCTGAAACAAACCTTGAGAGACCTGTGGGTAGGGAAGGACCAATTGTGCCAGAAGCTGGAGAAATGCAGATGAGCAAAGGCAGGCCTGAATAGCACCGTGCCAAGGGGTCCTCAGCAACAGCATCAGGCCCAGAGGAAGGGAACAGATTGCTGCAAAAGAAACTATTTGAATAGACCTGGGTGGGGAAAAGGGAAAAAAAAGAAGAAAGAAAAGCAGGCCGGTTCTCTTTGGCAGCAAACCCAGCTCCACTAAGGTGAGGCCTGCTGGGTTAAATTGCTGCTCAGTTATTTGCCAAGGGAAGCTTCAGCTATACTGAAGTGTAGGGTTTAACAGTATGAGACTAGCAGCTCAGATTAGCATTAGTTAAAAGGAAATAAGGATAGACAAAAGGGCTCCTCTTCCAGACCTTTCCTGTTGAATACATAATGTGTGATGTCTCTATGCAGAGGACTGCAAATGTTCTCTCTTTTGGCTTAAATCATCCTGGGAAACTTCATTAAATTAATAATGACTGTTGGTAAAAGTTAAACAATTATTTTAGAGTCTCATTCAGCTTGATGATAGAGTTTGTTTAAGTGTTCCTGCTAGCAGTTTATTCCCTGTGAGCAATACCTATATTCAGAGCACAAACACTGGATTATCACTCTCTAGGCTTTCTGGTGCTAACCCATAGGAATCTCAAGATTATTTTGGAATATAAAATAATAGCAATGAATGACATGTATACAGTCATTCCTTTTTAAGGCTCCTGTCTCCATTTAAAAGCATAGAAATGTCTGATTTGATCAAAGGCTCTCTGCTTTCTGCTCGTTCCTTGTGTAATTAGGTGTGAACATCCCTGGGTTATGCTATGGCAATGGCAGGAGCACAGAGCAGGAACTACAGATAGACCTTGTTGCAGGAAAATCTGAACCCTGAAGAATGCATGAGAGAGCTCAGGACAAGCAGATTGTCTTATTTCTCTAGACAAGCATGGAATAGGGGCTGTCAGACCCCCCTGCTAAAGAGAATTGGACCCATTATCAGAACTGAGGTCCAAGCAATCTGGCCCCTCCTTACCTGACAAAGTCCTCTCTGGGGATTGCCCATCCACAGCAGTACATGCCAGAACTGCTCAAGTCCCTCTTCAAGAAAGGAATTAACATTTTTTTCGTTGTAGAAAGAGTTGAATGGGAAACATAAGATCGGGCAAAATCCGGTAATTTTCCTACAGCACTGATGAGAGCTGAGCAGGAAGTGGATTTTGTCACACTTCTTCTGGCAGGAAGAGGACAGAAGCCAGCAAAGCCCTAGAGCAGGACTAAGAAATGCAAGATTAGTTCTCTAGGAATGGAGGATTTACCAAGTCCTACAAAGCAGCAAGAAGGAACTAAGCAGTATTCCCCATCAGGCGACTGCTGGTCTATCTGAGAAATTTCCACAGGGTGTTCAGTCTTGGAACACCATGTAAATCTAGGAGAGATAAGATGGGTCTAAACTCACCTTTGGAAACTTTCTAGATCAGCCTGGAGAATCTGCCTATGCTTAGAAGGGCTCCAGAAGGAGAAGTAACACACCAGTGGCTCTGCTTCTTCAGCAGGCACCACGGGTACTCTAAAAATTTATGTGTGAGACTGAGAAGGGGCAACATTGACCAAATTCCCTTCAGAAGTATCAGTTGTTTGGGTGGTATGAGCGTTTGTTCCCGAGCACAGCGTTTCCTCAGAGCTGTGGGATTGTCTGTGGTTCCATTACCAATCACCAGATCCGAAGGCAGCAGCTTTGCTGGCAGCTGGAACAGCGAGATAATAACAGCTTGTGGGCTGTGCTGCTTTTCTTTCTCTTGGTATCAGGCTGGGCCAGACTCAGTTCTTGTGGAGTCTCCAGAGGCTGTTGTTACTGCTGCATTCAGAGGCTGCATTTCTGCTTTGCCCCAGCTGGATGCTCTCAGTACACGTGTAGATATCATCACAAATCAGCTCGGTGTGCATGTACCCAGAGATTTCACAGAACTGGAACCACGAGGTTCATTCTGTTTATCTGTGTTTGTTGTTGAGGCTTGTCCTTTCAGGGTTTTCTTTAGGTAATGCAAAGGCAGTGATTTTTTTGGTTTTTTCCTATGCAAATTCAATCCTGACTCCTTGTAGCTGCAATGTTATATAATGAGGATACATGCATACATTTTTATATATATATATATAAAAACCCACACACAACACATTGCTGTTACTCACATGCCTCAGAATAATGAAACAGACCTTATAAGAACTGTCTTGACCATTTCAGTACTTTTTCAGCATCTTTTCCATTTCTGCTTTCCTGAAATAAAGAGTTGTACTCAGAGTGAACTTCAGAGCCCTGGGTGGTTACAGCCACTGCTGTTATTGTGTTATTAGAGACTGATGACAGCAAAAGCATCCCTGTTATCAGCATATTCCTCCTGGCATGATGTGTTTTGCAATATGTATACACAAAATGAACAAAGTACAAAACCAGATTATCTTCATCAGTGTTTATCCTCTACCCGAGTCAGATATTATTTACACTGCGTGAGTCAGCTACTCACTGTGAAGGTATTGATGCCATGCTTAGCAGTTTAGCTTAAACCCATAACAAGGAAACCACCATTTGTAGTCAGGTTTCTCCTCCTTTTTTTTCCTTTTTTTTCTCCTCGGGATTTTTTCTTTCATTAGTGTAAGACACCAAGACACTGTAAGTTTTGGCAGATAATATTCATGCGGATTTTGAACCAAGAAGGAACAGAACTGACCTGCAATTCTACCTTCCCAAGTTTTCTATCCTTCAAAAGGAAATAATCTTTTTCTTATGCTGTAAGGCTCAGTTTACATTTTCATTAGCCTAGACTAAGGTTTTCACAGTGGTCATTCTTTATGGCAGGATTAGAGAGGACGAGTATGGGGAATACAGCAGGTGGCCTGGTTCATGTGGAATAGATAGCTATATTAGCCTGTGTCTTTTTTTTTTCCACAGGGATGGAAGTCATCACATATTCATTCCTACTGTTTTGTGCATCTTGATCAGTTGCTTGACCTGACACTGTAGACAAACAGTGCAGAGCAGATCACCCAAAGGATACATTAAAGTCCAAATCAGACTTCATTTTAAAGGAAAACAGGGTTATAGATCACATCTGAGGCATAAGGACACATGTTCCTACTAATAAATCCCCAATCAGATGCACAAAAACTTGTAAGAGATGGAAAGCATGATGAATCCCAGCTGCATTGACCAGCATTAATTTTTCCTTTGGTAAGGAGTTTTCCATTCAGAATCTGGGTTGGCCATCTCCCCAGCAGCTAATACTTCTCTAGGGACAAGGGAAAAAAAAAGTTAGTCAAGGACTCTACACAGCCTAATGTTCTGCAACTGTAAAAATGGTTTTTCTTTTCTTTCTAATAACCAGTCAAACAGTAAAGCATTGTTTAAAACAATAAGTAAACGGAGACTCTTCAAGTTTTATCGTCCTCTTTGGGGAAAAACACTAAACAGCAAACTCTTTTTCTCTGTAAGTATTCATGTCTTTTCAGTTTCAGCTTTGCTGTTGTTAAGAAATACTTTTCTAGCACTTTCAGACTGAAAACAAGGCATTGCTTTCACCCTGGGTCAAGGGTATTGACACATTGAATTTAGATTTTTCTTGTAAAGGTGTGCAGAGCTCCAGTGCTCATCTGTGGGCAGCTATTTCAGTATAGCATGGTTTTAATCTGTTCTCTGTTGAAGAAGGGGGAAAAACCCTACACTACAAGGAAAAAGAATTTACTTATTTGCTTGTCAGCCAGGAGAAGCAGATGACATTTAATAAAAAAATTATTTTGTCTTTTAAACTGGTAGCACCACAAGTTAACTATACCATTGAACTGACTCATTGTAGGTGGATCCTACAATATCAGTCCTGGTGGTTGTAATCAAGCGGCAAGCAGGGTTTGTTTCAGCAGGGCCACAATGGGATTGTCTGTTAGAAGTCTGTAAGGAAATTGTTAAAAAACAAAGATACTTCAAGTGAGTTAAAAGAAACCAGAGCAGGCGCCAGTCGGAAACTGATATTATCAGCAGCTCTTGCTCAGAAAGGAAGGATGCCCTTAGGTCTTTTGTGAACTTGCACAAGCAACATTCCCATCTGCTATTGTGCTGGGCTCGTAAAGCTGCAGCACAATCAACAGCTAATTGGGGCTGGGTGAAACAAAACTGCTTCATGCAGCAATGAAACCCTCACTGCCTCGTCGGAGCACGGACCCGCATCTGTGACCTGCTACAAGTGAAACAGTTCAACACCTGGCTCAGAAATGCTGGCGCTGTCTCCACCCCGCAGCAGGACACAGCACCGGGGCAGAAGGATGTGGGGCACGGGGAGCCAGGGATGCCCCACAGCCTGGAGGCACGAGGAGGGTCACTGGGAGAGGGAGCAATAAATTAATGAAGAGCATTTTCTTTACCCCAAAAGACTTCACAAGTTGCAGCAACTCTTCCAGATCAGTTCTAGTCCTTTTTTACCTCCTGCGCTTTCCGAGAATAGGAGCTAAAATTTTGGACTGCAGTTAGTGGTACATTAGACGCCTTTACAAATCCAGGCCTTTGCATTCATGGAGGGAGTGAAAACTGTTATAAATACATGGAGACAAGTAGCACCCACATACTTTGTAAGTAATGATTCTGTGACATAGACAATATAACTAAGCATGACTCAAAGGGATGGAGTTTTCAGAAAACTATTTCTTTAGTAATTGACTTGCACACCTGCAGAGCCTCTTCTATCCACGGTTTTGGTTTGGGGTTTTTAGTGGGGTTTTCTGTTTGGTTAGGGGTTTTGTTTGTTTTGTTGGGGTTTTTTGTTGGCTTTTTTTTGTTTGTTTTATCTGCTTAGGAACATCAGTCCATCATAGGATAAGCCTCACTTGAAGCTCCCTTATGCCTCTACCAGGCCCTCGTGTTGCAGCAGGTTTGACATCCTTTGTTTAGTGATACTCACATCCCAGTCCTACCCTTCCAGTGCGATGATAACCACAGCTGTGCCTGTCTGTGCACTGTCAAACAGCAGGTCCAAATGGGTTATAACCTGTAAGCCCTCATCTTCCAGATTTGTAAGCACTAATCAGCATCTTCAAAATATTTTTTTTATTTGACTCCCTCAAAACTCATATGCAAGGAATAAAAATGAGACAATAAATAGTCTATGCAAAAGATTAATTAAACCTCCTTTCCTTAATAGTTTTAAACATGTTGTGATCAGTCTAGAGTGTCTGCTCCTGACATGGGAAAGTGAACTGCTGTCAGACACTTCTTGACATTATTGGCCTCTTCACCTTCCCCTCTTTTGACTTTGTTCTCTGGTATAAACAGAGTTTGGAAGCATGGCTGGAATTAGATGTGGAAATTAACAGCTCCTCTGGTGTTTTATTTAGGGACTAACAGTATGTTTTTCCAGTTGTACCTGGTCTCTGCCATTGTTTCATTCCCCTTCTATCCCTCACCTTCTTCATGCAAAACCAAGTGGTCAAGCTACCAAATACCAAGGTAGGAAAACAAGGTAGCACGTGGTGTTCATAAAAAAGTATCTTCTTCATTTGCCAACTTAAATCCAGCTTCAAGAGCCTGTCTTTCCCCTCCACCCCCCTTCCCTTGGCCTCTTCTCATTTCCACACCCTGTTAGGTGTTCCCCAGCCCCCCCAGCACCCACGCTGTGTCAGCGCACTCACAGCACCAAGGGCGAAGAAGGCTCTGTGCTATTGTCAGGGGTTTGCTCGTTTTTAGAAACCAAGACAAAACCATACAACAAGAGTGAGTTACAGTTGTGCTTCCCACACCCCAAGCAGCCCACGTTGTCCCACAGAGGGCAGGGTCCGAGCAGCATGGCTGGGATAGCTCCGCAGGGATGCCGAGTTGGAGCCGCTGACCCCCATCCTGTCCCTCCGGACATGGCAGAGCTCAGCTCACACAGCCGGGCAGCCACTCGGTCAGCAGCACCTGGACACCTGCTGCAGCTGCATCCTGGCGTGGCTTCTTTGGAGTTTATTCACCTTGACCTGGTTTGGCAGAAATATTTCCCCCTCCCCATTTTCTTTCAGCCTCATGTTGAGCTACAGAGAAGTGCCATCTCAGTTTCACAGCATCTTCAGACCAGCTACCCTTGGGGTCCCAATTGCTTGCTTTCTCATGGAATTTTGTACATCCCTAGAGCGTAGACGTGGTTATTTTTCATGGCATTCTTAATATATTAGAGTCAAAAATAGAATTATTCTATGTAAAAGGCAAGGACGTTTTATCTCTGGAGAAAGAGCAGTGTAGTGCAACAGCAAGCAATTTGAAGGCACAAAAATAAACCCTCAAAATTTTCTTCCTGAGAGGATGAGAAACGGGTGGGGGAAAAAATAGAAGTTGGTGGAGCAGTACCCAATAGCCTGTTTCCTAGCTGCACTTTAACTATTTAAAGCACACAGATTGATGGAGGCCTTGTTTAATATTTAGGGCTGATATTGCCAGGCCTTGCTTTACTAACAGCATATTATTTTGTTCCTGCTGGGAACAACCAGCTCCTGCATGCTAAAGAGACTTCTTTGAAAGGAATAGAAAGCAATTTGAGCTGCAGAAGCACAGGGAAATCTGAACCTGCCGTTAACCAGGAGTGGTGCCTGTAGTAATTGCCAAACAACAAACCCACAAAAGCACAGAAGCCTTCATAGCCTTCCCCTTTCCCTCATCCTGCCAGAGGAGGGGATAAAAGAGTACATGGAAAACCTTATACATCCTGATCAAGAAACCAAGCCATCCATGAAATTGGGCTGAAAGTCCCCAAGACCTGTGCAAGTGTCACAATGTTCAAACAGCTCTTCAGGTTTTTGTTCAAAACAGAATCTACCACTCTGGAAACACTGCAAGCCAGTTCCACAGATCATTGACAAAAGAGAAGGTGCTACAACAATTGCAGCTGGATAAAACAGGACAGCTGCAAGATCCTGAAAGGTCTCACATGTTTTTTAAGTCTCAGTGACAAACAATACTTTGGCAAGAAAATCCTTTCTTTCCTAGATAATTGTTACTTTTGTGTGGAAGAACATGATGGTTGAACCCTTTTGAAGAAGCCTGTGAGCCTTCTTTCCTTAACAAGATAATTGTTTATCATTCATTATATGCCTGGTGCTCCCCAAGAGCTTCTGTCCCCTGTAAACAATAAAAAAATCCCTTAGCACGTATCAAAGAACTCGTTACTGTCCTGTGGTGAAAATTACATGGCCAGACATTAAAACAAGCATAATTTTCCTATAGAGATAATAGTTATTTGACTAATTGGGTATTTTTGCTACATAGTCCCCATGATAGCTTCTTTTTTCAATGCAGTGTCTTTTTGAAAGTCCAGTGTAAGAAATGTAGTCATTGTGGAAAAGGCAAAGGACATAAAACACAAAATGTTTCAGAGGCTGAAGTTAAACTCTTCATTAGTTACTGCCCATGATTTTCTACAGAGGATATATTGGGGGGGGGGAAGTTAGAGACAATTTGAAGGCAAAAAACTCCCGACCAATTCAAGATGTCCCCTAGTGCCACCAAAGCATGGTCTGCTGAGGTTTGTGGGCTATCCATGCTTAAGTAAGATCTGGCTGTAGTGTTTTGGGTATGCCACCATGCCTCTTTGGTCAAAAGAAGTCTTTTGGAGTAAAGCTAGCATTTAAAAAAACCCTACTAATATAATCATAAACACCTATCTCAAAATACAAGAACAGGATCAATAGGTCATTGTAAGGGGTAGTAACCACTCCTCCCCTGTCTCTACTGTCAGTGGGGAAGCTTTCTGTCTGGCTGTGTCAGGGAGAGCTAAACAAGCTTTTTCTGGGGTAGGGAAGTTCAGTCTTTTCAATGTATTTTGCCATGAACATAATGAACTGACACTGAAAGACCTTGAACCTGTTTATAAAATACAGTGGTCAGTTTATCAAAACCTCTTTTAGTTGTATAGGAAAGCTTAGAAACCCAAACACCACAGTATTTCACGGTCACTCGTGGCGGACAGACTGTAACTCCTGAGCAGTTCCAGATAAGAGCCAAGCCTTGCTCACAGTGCGGGTGTACCCCGGGGCGCTGTGCAAGCTCTGCATCACTTACACCCACTGCCAGCTGCCAGGAGCCACCCAGATGTGTTTGCTGCCGTGGCAGAGCTGCCCCCTATGCTACAAAACGGGAGGTGCAAAGTTGAAAAAGAACACTTGAAAGTCACTCTGCAAAGACACCGTTCCCTGAGCTGCAGTCTGGTTTAGGCTTGGTTCTGACTTACATTACCAGGTCACTAAAACTAAGAGCTTTAGTAGCCACTTTCAGAGAGGTGACTGCTGCCTGCGTGTGCCCAGCTGGTCCCTGGCAGGCTGGACCCAGGGCTGGGTCCTGACCAAAGCAGCTGCTGCCTGCTACAGCCCTCTGGTCTGTGGGACACAATGCACAGCGATGATACTCGCTGAGCCCTTTGTCAGGGAGTGGTTTCCTCTCCCACAAGCTGGGTGCGGGTTTGCAGGATGTGACCAAGTGTAATGTCTCATTTGTAATGTCAAACAGCAGCCATACAAAATCTCAGCATGGTGTCAGCTGTGCCATACATTCAAGGGAGTGCCTGTGAGGGTTTCCACGCTGAGAGCCAGGCTCAGTTTCGGGACAGCGCTGTCATCCACACACCACTTGCCAGCTCCTGCTTTCAGACACGGGACAAGGATGCAGCGGTGCAGTTCAGTTCCCAGCTGGGTACCAGGGGCAGCAGGAAGAAAGCTCAGCCAGACCCTTTCTTGGCAACTCCATCAGAGCTGGTGGAAACTGCAGCTGAGCTGCATCCTTTCCCCTGGATGGGCTCCTGGAGGCATTACCCAGAGGATAATGGTTTATCCGCTTGCTCTGCACAGCTCCCCTTCTCTTTACAGAAAGGGCCCCCCAGCCTTCCACCACCTCCCACCACCTCCACCAGGTATTGAAAGGCAACTCCAGCATGTAGCAACAACGCAGTACTGGAAAAGTAAATGCCAGGTACAAGTCAGCTGCAGAAATAAGACTATTCTTTGGAATCTCCAGTCCCTAGGTTCCCAGACAGCACTTTTTTTGTGGCTGCTCATCTAAAGCACTGAAAGGAAAAATGGTCTTTTTTTCCATTCAGTCATATTTCCTCTGTACAGGACTATTGCTGCCATTTCCAGCATGTCCCAGTTTTGCTTTCAGACTTTTGGGTACTGGTACATTCTCCCAGGATCATGTAATTATCAGTCTGTAATCTCCTGTTCCACTGCGGATACGAGCCACCCTTTTATGCTCACAGTAACAATTTAGAAGTGTTAAAGTTTGAGCACTGGGCCCCTGGTGCTTACACATGTTTAAATTGGCCCTCCCTGGAAGCTGATGTATTCCATCTGGTCTATTGGCTTTCTTGGCTTAAAGTTTCTGGAAACACTGAATGTTTCTTCTGCAGTGATCCTGTAGCTGTCCAAGAGTAATACACACACCCAGAGCTCATGCCCGGGCTGCTCAGGACTAAAACACTACGGGACAAGTGGTTTTAGTGGGCTTTTTTCCCTGTCTGCTTTTAGAGCTATTTTGAAATCCTAATTCTGCAGTTCACGTTTCTAATCAATTTTACAACATGTAAGTGAGACTTGAAGGATAAATAAACACACACGTTTGCAGCTCATTACCTCTAACATTTTGCCTGAATGATGCAAATTAAGCAACTAGATTTTTTTGTATTTATGTCAAGAAAAGGAACAGGCAACACTCTAGGTTATAAAGAAACAAGCTGCCATCACAGTAAATTACCAACACCAGCAGCAATGCTGAATTAACCATTCAGATATCCACTGCAAGAGCTTTATAATATAACTGCCTCATTGGCATTCCCAGACTCTCCAGGCTCAAGGGCAGGTATATCACTAAGTTAAAATACACAGATGCATTCAAACTGGGTCACACAACTCATTAAAACAGCACATTCCTACAACAATTTTCAGAACCCAGCCATCTCACACTGTAGCAGACTCTGAGAACATGCCTGGCCCTTGGCTCAGTCCATCTCCCACAAGCCTGAGCAACTGCTAGCAGCTGGAGGGATGCCCACATTTCCAGCAGCACTGCTGACTTCTTAAAGCCTGTCTTTTGCTGCAGAAGCTGTGCTGCATTCTAAAAGTGAAGATTCAGGAGTATTAAAAATATTTCAGCCTCTTCATCATCTTTATTTTCCTATGCATTTCTATCTTGTTCAGTTAAGATTCAGCCCTCTACTTACTTCCAGTACAGCTGGAGCATAGATGCTGGGACCTTTCCTGGTTCCCATCACCTCCCATTCCTGCCAAGCTGCAGGAGCCCACTGCAGACCTGCAGCCTTTTCACGTTTTTAGCTCAGACCTTTAATTTAAAACAGCTCAACTCACCTCTCCAGGACGCTGTCAGGTTAATTCAGTACCCCCCACACGTGCACTCCCTGGCTGGAAAACACAGCCCCCCCCCACATGCTGGAAGCTGGGGTTACACTCAGTGTGGTGGGAAACCAGGCAAAGGCTCCACGTGTGTCTCGCCTTAGAGCAGGTGAAGTCAGGGCTGAGGCAGCTGATGACCCAGGACAAGCTGCAGCAGGCACGGGGATAACAGCTCCCAGGGTCAGGTGAAATTCCTTTCTCCAAGCCAGCCTGCTCATACAATTAAAAGTGCACAGGAAGAACTCCACAGAAACCCTTCAGATCAAGTCCTCTCTCCATTTTTGCGGTGAAGCTGCGCTGCCTCCAGAGCTCACCTCAACTTTCAGCCATTAGCCAGGGGAGAAAATATCCTGGCTGCAAAACGGCATTATGGCCTCGACTAAGTGGCTAACTGGGAGGAAAATGGATTCATGTGCTCAGGAGGCTTGTCTCCAACTCCTCATAATTGCTTCTAGCAAATGTTGACCATTCTCTCTCCCCAGCATAGTGGGAGCATCTTCTGGTTGACCGGTTTTGCCGTGTATTTTGTACAGAGTGGCTGCATGGGGATTTACATGAAAATAGTATTGCTGAGCATTTAGTTCTGACCATTTTGTACTTGGTACAGCCATCTGCAATCAAAATATTTGGAGAATATTACAGATGTTCTTGCATTTCAGTCTCAAAGGCTCCTAAAATATAAAACTCTTACATCCGCTCACTAGAGTTGCCAAACTTTTCCTGCACTTCTGTTATTAAGCAACTCTGTTATTAAGCAATCCTGTTATTAAGTTTAGTGGATGTGAGACATCTTTGTCATGTTCAGCACCGTGTGCCAGGGGCTGGGCGGTCCCTGGTGGGGAGTGGTGCCCTGGCTGTGGGACTCCCTGGGCACAGGGAGCGGCTCCCCTTCCTCCTGCCCACAGCTGGGCACTCGCCATCCCTCCATGGGCACCTCAGCAGGGAAAACAGCACTGAAGCACTTCCTGAAGGATGGGAGATTGCTGTGGGATCAATCCCATCACAAGGGGCTTTTTAAACAGCTTTTATCATACACAGCTCTCTAGATGACAGAGAGAAGGCAAGAGCAGATCTGAAGTAGAACTGGCCCTTTCTTTAGTAAAAACTAAGATGTCAGGTTTTCCATGATGGAAGCTAATCATTAGCCAACAAAGCAGTATGCTTGGAGGGTGGTTTTTCATTTTTAGCTTTGGTGTAATGTTCCTGAAAGCTAATAGCATCTATAATGTTGTTGCTGATTTGTTTTGCTGTATGAAAGAAAGCAGAAAATAGAATTGCTGTATGTAGGAGGTGAAGATGTATTTTGTGTAGCGAGCAATGTGCTGCAGCAAGAAAAGGCTGCCACGGTAAACCTGCTGTCCCCACGAGAGCCTGAATGTAATCATGTGGCTAAACCACTTGTGATCTTTGAAAGGCAAGGCGTCACCTGGGTGTCTGAGCACAATGTGGTTTTGGAGGCAGGAATCCAAACAATCAATCCAAACAGCCTCTCTCACTACAGCACACACTGCTGCAAATCCGTGCACACCCTGAATTTGAGCAAAGCCAAGCACAGCCCTTTGGGAACAGCCCCCACGCTGTCTGGACTGCACCAGTGGACTGATGGCTGCTGTCTGCCTTCTTCCCATCCCACACACATTGCCTGACTCCAGCAGCAGGACTCGGGCAGTGGAGGCCACAGCCAAGGCTCTACAGAGTGCCCATCCCAGTATCCAGGCAGGCAGCTTGCTGGGGCAGCTGGAATGCTCCCCTTGTCCTGCTCCTGAGCTTCCCAGCAGTTTCCTGACGTGGCGGAGGGACCGTGGCAGCACCTGCAGCTTCTGTATTTAACAGACACCACAGTGCTCAACAATCTGTGTCCCACCAAGCTCTGCCTGTGCCCGCTCGATTGGGATAGAGCACACGGCAGCCACGGTGGTGAAACTCATTACCAGCTACTACAGCTTGTGCAGTACAGAGAGCAGCAGAGACCATGGAGGGAGTCAGGGGAAAGGAGCGTGCGCAAAGTGTTTGGATCTGCCTGGTCTCTGAGGGCTGGCATGGCTTGGGGCAGGAGACACCATGGTAGGATCGGCTGGAGAGACAGGAGCACAAAGCAAGGAGAGGCCACAGCAGGGGTAGGAGGCATGAAACTGTGGTCCTGGTTTGAGCAGAGAAGAGCAAGAGCTGTGAGAGAAGGGGGAAGATGTAGCATTAGGGCCTGGTAATGGAAATTACAAGGAAAGGGGAATACAGCTTCCACAGGAATGTTTAGCAATGCAATAATAGATTTCTTTATTTTACTTTTAGAAGGATGAGAAGGAGCTCAGTCTCATGCTGTTAAATAGCAGACCCCACACTTGGGACTTGCTGTGGAAAAACACTTCAGCCTTAACATTCACTTAAGCTTGGCCTGATGCTTTCTGGCTGTGCTGCCCCTTTCACGGCCCGCACCTTTCACTGGGAGCTGTGTTACCATCGTCTGAGCTACCAGACCCAGGAGCGTCCTGGGAAAGAGACACATCTTTGAAGATCGCACTCTTCAGTTTCATGGATAAGAGACAGGACTTTGGGTACATGAACACACATCACACTTTTTTTCTGTGCCAGACAATCCTCGCTTCTGATAAATCCATTAGAAGCTTTTATGTGCTAATTTAGCATCCAGCTTTGTCTCTCAGAGCTCACGTTAAGTGGGAGGGTGGGTGGATGTGTGTGTGTTTGAGAAAGTGCTGGTGGCTGTGCTGGTCCCACCTGCCCCATCGATGTGCTGATGCACCAAAACCATGGCCTGTGGATGGGGATGGGATGTTTTGCTCACCACAACCTCTGGCTTTGCTTTGAGCCACAGAATCACAGCAGCTCTGCAGAGCTGTTCCTGCAGCAGAGCCAAGCACGGCAGGAGCCCGCTGGGCTCTCACATGGGAAAAGTGAGGCTGAAGTGGCATGAACTTCAGTAAAATTAGTATTCTAAAAATCTACTGCAATTATTTTCTGGTTTTGATCAAACCAGATACTGAACAACTGCATGCACTTGATTAAAAGCAAACACTTACTACAGAAACAGGCACTAACAATCTACCATTTCACTGTGTCAAATGCACATAATTACTCATCATCGATACTATTTATATACCCACGTACTGCTAAGTGAAAGAATGCTTTCATCCTGGTTTTATCATTTCTAGATTAAATCACAGTTTTTCTATTTCCTCCAGACAGCAGCTCAGCCCCACAATTTTCTCTCCAAATGACAGGCAATTCTTTTAAGCACATTGAATTATTTTTTCCAGGTGGTGGTTCAGTTGAAATTAAATGTGACTCTTTAACATTGCTTGGCAGTACAGCTGTGGCACACAAGGATGACAACTTTAATATTCCAGCTAACTTAAAAATTAGAATTTAAACAGAGGACTTTAAGTTCAGAGTGGTTTTTTATTTCAAGCGAGCACTGGCACCCAGCACTCCTTTTTCCTGGCGTGAGGGTGTAGGGAGCATAGCGAGGAGTGACAGCACTCATGTGCTGAAGGCTGGAACGGGGCTTGGATCTCACCCCACCAGCTTAAGACTCACTCAAGCTCCACAATCATATAAGCACTGGAAGATTTGATTTTTATTGTCATTTTTAATCTCTTAGTGGTTTGATTTCCCAGCAGCTGGTGAAGGACGTGGTTGTCCCCATTCCCCTTGGAGCAGCCAAGGCTCTGGTGTCCCGGTGGGCAGAGCAAGGTTCCCAGCTGGCAGGGAAACACAGGCACCTCCTTTGCAGGAGCAGAGACTGAGGGGAGATGCGAGGGAAAGGCAGGAAAGGTGTCTCGAACCAAAGAAGCCACTCTGCCATCACTCAGAGCTCACTGGCTGTAATCCCCAGATACACACACTCATCACCACCCGGCTACAGTGATAAAGTGCCCTTTCATCCAACAGAGACTTTGGTGCCCCAGTATTAACCTGGATGATTATTTCATGTCCATATTTATTTTACTTTGTCCATAGAGGGTCAGAGGGAAGTGAACGTTAATGTGAAGAACAGAGGAAGGTCAAATTAATCTCTACAAAGAATTAGAGAAGCTCATGGGATAAAGCCCAGCAGGAGTAGCCATGTACTTGGGTCCTCTGCTGAGTGAAATTTGCAGATATGGGTAAAGGATAAAAAATCCAAAATACTTATTTGATAAATGTAGGGCAAATAGCTCAGGTATTTTTGTCTGGCAGAAACCACATGCACTGAAGCACCAACGTTTTACAAAAATCATATTCTATAATTTTGCAAGTTGGTAACGAAAAGGGAAGGCATTATTCCTAGAGATTAAGGCAAAGTAAATCCATGCTTGTGTATCTGCTTTATTAGCCCTTATCCGAGATGCTGCTTAGCCTAACCATGAGACAACAGTGCCTCCCAATGACCAAAGTGTAACTCTTTCAGGTTCACATTTTGCTTGTCACTATCTCATTTTGCTTGTCTCTGATATTTTATGTATTATTTCGACCACAACATCTCAGCAGATCTCTCTGCCAAGAAAGCTTTCATATTGAACTTCAAAATTAAAAGACTATCAAAGGATCAGCATATATATCCCCTGTTCTTTATGTGCAAGCAAAAGCCCTCAGTGACCGCAAGACCTGAAACATGGATGTGTGAAACCCCAAGGATACTGGAAATAGTGTGCTGGGAGTGTTGCTCTTGCTGCAATCATGACTATCTGTTCTGGTCAGTGGTACATGCAGTGTCTCAGTTAAGCATGTAGGTACTGTTTTTCTTAACTGATTGTGAAAATAATTCACCAAATAAAATTAACTTTACCCTTTTTTCTATCCCAAACCAGGTCCTGATTATTTCAGTTCCAAGAATCTTGCACTTCAAGCCCAGAAAAAGATCCTGAGTAAAATGGCAACCAAAACCATGGCTAACATGCTGATCGACGACACAAGCAGCGAAATCTTCGACGAGCTGTACAAAGTAACAAAGGAACACACAAGAAACAAAAAAGAAGCCCATAAAATCATGAAAGACCTGATTAAAGTGGCAATAAAAATCGGGATCCTCTATCGAAATAATCAGTTCAACCAGGAAGAGCTGGAGATCGTAGACAAGTTCAGGAAGAAGCTGAACCAAACTGCCATGACGATCGTCAGCTTCTACGAGGTGGAGTACACTTTTGACAGAAACGTGCTCGCAGAACTGCTGAACGAGTGCAAAGAGCTGGTGCACGAACTCGTAGGGCGACACCTGACAGCGCGGTCCCACGGGCGCATCAACCACGTCTTCAACCACTTCGCGGATGTGGAATTCCTGTCTGCCCTCTACAGCCTGGACGGGGATTGTCGGCCGTACCTCAAAAAGATCTGCAACGGCATCAACAAACTGCTTGATGAGAAGGTTCTTTGAAACTGCGCTCAGAAGCAAGACACCAACCAAAAACTTCTCTGTAGGACTGGCCACCCCTCATGAGCCATGGTAGGCAAGCAAGCTTCCTTCCCATCAGTCTTACTACAGTCCCCAGCAGGGCCCAGAAAGCGCTCACCAGGCTCATGATGAAGTGGAAAACTTAGATCAGAAAGCTATTGATTTGAATGTTTTGTTCAGATGATTCAGTCTTTTCCAAGGAGCAGAGCGAACAAGGCTGCTGATATATATTGTTCAGAAACAGATTGCTATATACCATGATCTTGCTAGCTCTGTGTTCAAGGCTGAACATGCGAAAAGAAAGCAAACTCAGATGCATGGCTATATAAAACTAGACAGGTGAAGGCAAGAGCAATGCATGGAATTTACCCCCAAGGCCCTTGGTGCGTATATTTTGATTATTTCCATACTAACTGAAAATGTTTTCACAGAAAGTAGAGGTATAATGGATAAATTCACTCCTTTCAAAAGAATCAGGAATCAATACGAGAAGACATCTCTGATTTTACATGGTATATAAATCTAATAGAGGAATAACCAATCATACAAACTGAGTAGAAGTGCAAGAAAATCTAAATAACTGCTCTATTAAGTAATATTTTCGTCAGAGTTTTGTTTTATACCTGCTAACAACAGAGAGAAGCTTTCATTTTAATTTTGAAAAGCAGCTCAGTAGTTCAAGCTCAAGGGTAACCAGAAAACCCAATAAAGTAGTACAGCAGCTCCCCTAGTCTCAGGGTTTGTTTATCGGGTAACATCAGGCGAGTTCAGGCTGAGGGTTGTGCTGCTCTTTTTTGTGCTCTTACTGTTCTGCCTGACAGAACAAAATACTCTTTGTGAGGATTTTGAAATTGCCCTTGTGAGGAGCAGCATAATTAAAACACCAACATTTACAGCCCTGATCCTCCAAATATTCAGCCTAGGTAACACTCTTGGTTTAATGTGCCCATGACATTTGTGCCTACAGTGAATCAGAGGTGGGATATAAAGGAACCCCATCCACTATTCTTGCAGTGCCTCTAAGTGTAGCATATGCACAGCAGTCAGAAGAGAACAGCCTTAGTGACTCTGGTGAGCTTCTGGAATGAGTTTTTGTTCAGAATGTTTTCAGTGACTTTTTTCCTTTTTTTGAAACAAAATATACTGATGTCTTCAAACTGAAAACATTTTGCAAGGAGAGAGTAGGGTTTGTACAGTCGTGTTGGACAAAGGGAGTTCGGGAGCAGAGCGGATTCTCCAGCTGCCACTGGCCAAACCTGGGTAGGTGCAGACTGACCCAGAGTAAAAAACACGGTCAGAAATCTCTCCTCTCCTTCTGATCCTTCAGACTCATCTCTGTCTCCTGACACTGCAGAGTCAGGATCCCTCCCCATTCAGCTGACACAGAGAGCAGACAGTGCCATTATCTGGGGGTAATACCTTCCCTATCATGTATAGTGTAATAGAGAGATGCATGTATTTGAAAATTGACAAAGGCAAGAACATATATTTGAAAGCCATTCCTCTCTAAGGGAGGCTTACACGGTTGATCACTCATTACTTTAGTATAAGAATAAAACCCATGTTTCTCATTTAAATAAACTCTTGAATACTGTGGTGTTAAGAGAAAACTGTTGAAAAATCTTATTATTCTTCTGTCTTTCCTCACCCCAGAAGAACTGTATTTTATCTCTTGCAACAACTGTTTTTATTGTCACACCTTAATACAGTTGAGAATACACATACCCAGTCACATAGTCACTTGGGTTGTGCTAGATGGATTTTTACCCGTTCACAGAACTCATTTGAAAGAGATCAGCAGAGCAGTTTTTAACCGTGTAAATTTTCCCCATATCTTTCCTTTAGCCGTTAAAAGTAGATTTAGTAGCAGTGAAGGTGGACAACTCCTTTGCAACTCAGTAATGAAATACCAACATTTGGGGTTGCAAGTTCAGCCATTTGCAGAGCCATATTTACATGCACCGTTACCTGCATTTCTTCTAAGCATGTACTTGTCAGTTGATGCTTTTGAACAGTATTTATTGTATCCAATGCTCCTGTCCCAGTGCACATGTCAGATTTTGTGTGTTTCATTTGTGGCAAACAAATTTGAGTTCTTTTTTTAAAGCCAGAAAACAAGATTGTTCAACCTTCAAGATGTCTGAAGGAAAGGGATATCCTGTATTTGTGACTTTTTGTGTGTTGCAAGTATCAATATTCAGATGCTGGTATTTTAGACACACCAGCTGAACATCTGTTGTTTTATTTATAAATAATCTGAGTAGCCTTAAGGAAAGATATGTTTTCAAGTATTTCTCATACTTGCATATCCTGTATATTCATTGTTTACTTTTGTACTTGTAGCTTGGTATGTAAGAACATTGCTGAAATATGGGCAATGGTCAGGTCACCTTAAATATATTATGTATTATCACATTTTAAAAATGGATTAGTGGATTAAAAATGTGTGATTACTGCCCTTTTTGTTTCTTTTTGAGTTATTTATTCTACCATCTCTATTACATCCCATGCACACCCCACAAGCTCGTGTCAGCAGCAAGAAGAGCAGATACCACAGGCCAAGATCTCTCTCTTCACCAAGCACCTCTTGCAAGTTTTCCATTATATATTCAGCCCAGTTCAGCTCACTGTGATTTAAACTAGTTGGAAGACACATCCCTGACCGATCTCAAACCCTGCCCTAAACACAGAGATGCTGGAAGCTACCAGAATGCTTTAGCAACAACAAGCATATATTCTCCCCTCCTTATTCCCAGAAAAGGCAAACTGTTTTGGCTGAAAGAGCTCAGGATTTGCAAACAACTCACATGGCAATTATGCTGAAAGCAATTAATTAAATACTGGCACAAAGAGAGAACTGACAACCAGCTTAAAAATCAAAGTTTAAAGCAATCTTCCTAAGTGGCGCTTTGAGCCTCCCTCCTGGCAAAATATTGCCGTCAGGTTAATTTTATGAATCAGATCATGGCAGGACACAATATTCTTTGCTTCATCACTGCCAACTTTACATAATAAAGGCAAAAATGTTAATGTTCAAGAAACTACCATGGGAGTGACCACATCTGACATCCTAATGAAATGGTGCCTGTACCACGGAGCTGCACATCCCACTGAACATGTGATCTGATTTGTGCTACAGAAACGTTCTCACAGACAGGCACATAAATAGCTGACCCTGAAGAGAAACAGGCAGTAAAGCACAATTAACTTTCACCACAGCAACAGAAATGCAAAAGCAAGTTTTAACTGGATGACTTAAGCAGGTCTATTTTCGTTTTTACATAAATCAATGCCAGAAAAAGACCACGCACAGTCTTACCCACACAGAAAAGCATAATAGGGTTTTTTCTGCTGAAAAACTACCGCTGGAACTCTATAGGAGAGAAACATCTTTCCAGTGTTTAAAAGTTTTTTATGAGCTACTTGCAAGTATAGGAAAACCTCAAGACAGTGTCTTCCATTACACAAATTTACTCTTTTGGGTCCTTACAGGATGAGGAGAGTTTGGGAATACCTAGCAGAAAGTAATATAACACACTAGGAGATTGAGTCAGTATTTAGGAAAACATCCTGCCATTTCCCCCAGTTTTCCTACCAAAGTCTTTGTTTCATTAAAAGTATCTGAAAATACTTGGGGTAAGAAGGTAGAACCCGACAAAACAGTAGAAATATGGATCCAGTACAATTGGTTTCCTGTCGACTCACAAACATCCAGAACTCCAAGTTGCCCAGGGCACTCAGCAGTAGAACAATGAGGCCTCCTGGTACCACCTCAGGGTTTGGTTCCATCTCTGTTAACCTGCCAGTTCAGCGAGGTCGGGATAGACTGACTGGCCCCTGGCTGCCTCTTGAACAAACTCCTTCATGCAAACTGGTTATGTGCTCTCTTCCCTCGAGCCTGCTTCTATCTCCTTTCCTGGAAAACAGGTTCATCCTTCAAGATCTACCAAGTCACAAAGAAAAGTAAATGGCCAACACTGTGGAAGATGAGGACACTCACAAAAGAATTCTCAATACAGAACTAGATGGACTACTATTTTCTGCAGCTCTATTTCCAAGACAACTGGATGATGGATCAAGATCAGAGGGAAGTGCCTGAACTTCCCAGCTCAGCCAGGACTCCTGTTACACACTGGCAGCTTTAGATCAGGGCTGCAAACACCTATTCAGCCATTATGTCACACTTCCCAAGCTCCCAACTCTACAGCAATGGTTTCTTCTGTTAGCACTGGACTTAAACACATGCTATTCCTGTCAACTATGAATAACAAGAGACACTGAAGTCTCCCGAGATGCCTAAAAACAAAGCACATGATCTGGCAGTATTCCAGAAAGAGGATTGGATAATGGGAGCTGGTGCATAAAATGCTGTTTAAGAAGTGTAGTCTTCCACTCTTTTGATATCTCCAACTGAGACACAGGACATTTAAATTTTTAAATTACCAATGGATTCAAGACTTCTGTGATGTTACATTCTTTATCACTGTTCAGATGCAAAGAGAAACAATTAAAACAGAAACTAGTTCTTAATATACAGAAACAGTGCTGCATGTGTTGCAGAGAAAAACCATTTAACAAGTATCAAGCTAATATTTTTTTAAATAAAACTGAATTTTATTAAACTGCAAGAAATGCAAATATGGTGATAGATTCAGAACAATATTTGTCGGGCAATCCAAAAATAAACAGTGACACAGGTACAATTCCCTGCAAATTCCTTTAAGTGGTGTTACCATAAAGTAATTAGAATCAGAATACTGACATCTTCACATACACTATCCATACAGTGAAAAAGGTTACAGAGAACACTACATGAACAACAGAAAGCATTGTTGTCTTTTGCTGCTGTTTAAACACCAGGACACTGAACATCTCATTGCTGAAATGGTTTAAATGCATAGGCCACAAACAGATACTTGTATTATAATTCCTATGATTACAGAAGTCCAATTGCATAACACAAGTCTGATTTACCAGCAAGGAAATAGTCTGCTGGAAATTATTCCACTATAAAACAGTTTTCATTTATATAAACTGCCTTGAAGTGCCAAGTAAACATTGAAGTATGCAGAACATTAAATATATTTACAGGTTCAGTGCACTTTAAATTCCTCAGTAAGAGTACTGAAACAACAATAAAAAAAGAGCTTTGCTTGTATGATTATACTTGTGATAACACAAGTAGCTTGACTTAAAAAAAAAAAGCTATCAGCACATTAACATTCTTACAACAATTTCATGAACATTTACCAAAACATCGGCAAAGTAAAAGAACACTTTATTTTCCTTTACAACCAGTGCTTATCAGGTGAGAATCAGTAATGCTGAAATACAGGAGTTTCCTTGTTACTATTAAAGACATGGAGAGAATTCCACTATAGAATCCCTTTAGACCATGTCTGAACTGTGTGTACAATCTTGGATGCTTAAATAGAAAACATGAGCAGCTGTAAATAATATTAACCAGTACAATTTTTCATTTAGCATCTAAATGAATTAAGATTGCTGGATTTTCAAGACTGTGAGGTTACTTCAGGAAGAGAAGACAATCTACTCAGACACATTTTCCATGTTTGCTGCTCTGATTTAATCTCTCATGCCTTGCTGCAGTTCCCAGTCATGCACACACAACACAGCCACATCTCTGCAAGTCAAATGTTTGATGAGTCATACTGAGGCTATAAATAACCAGAAGTAAAAATAAATGAAAATTTTCCCCATGTGAATTTTCATGGGGTTATTGGCCAGATTAAATTTATAGGATTGACTGGAAAGCAATGAACATGTTGACTGCTTGACTGTTGGGTAATGAACTTGTCCACAGCCAACTCCTCCCAGCTCAGTCATCTCAGACTCGATCCACATGGAACTTCATTTTAGAAATGCACAAATATTCAGTGACTGTCACAGACCCCTGTGGAATGGAAATGAGACTGAAACATGAGGCAGGAAGAACTGCAAACAGAAACTAACCTGAAGGGCCTTAGATAATCCCCCAGGAGGTGCTTCCATACAATTTCACATGCCTGACTTGTATCAAAAACCTGTTTCGATGTTATCACTTTCATGGTAAATAGCAAAGATCATGGGAAGTGTTTTGCTCCCTATAATCTTTTGACTATTTTAAAACCATGCATTTGTTGCTACATAAGTTACTTTATACAACCACCAATATGGGTCTTGTTGCCAGCAGTACTTAAAAATAGCTTTAGAAAAATTATCAAAATAAAATTAGGTAACTGATCAAGTCTGACCTTGTAATGGAAATATGTTTTCTTCAAAATCATATTTAAGTAGTTGCCATGAGGAATAATTATTGGCATCTATAAAAGCTGCATAATAAAAATAAATACTTTCAGTCATTTACAACAAAATTAAGAAATATACATTTCACTTACACAGGTAACAATACTTTAATGTACTGTACAGTCCTGAGCATGTTTTTGCAGGTGTAATCTAGGTCATCCTTCTTCCCCCACAAGTCCAAGTGGACATATGCCAGCTGGAAGAAAAAACTTTTAATGCTTCAAGAAGCAGTATCTTAGTTTAGCTTTGGTAATTATCTGTGCAACTGTATAAATCTTTGATTTGCTTTTCACACACCAAATGGATTAAGGCAGGCACTGTTGTTATTAGGATTCCTTCATCACCTTCTGACACTGATAGAGCAAACTATCTGGAAGAGCAGCACAAGGGGATCTGAACCACAGAGCCAGCATCCCTGAGTGAGTACGGCAGTGCAGCAGACAGGGCACAGATGGAAGCAGCTGGCACGCCAGTATTCCCTCATTACCTGAAAACAAGAGACCACAGAAAAAATGAAGGAACAATTGCTATAGAAGACTTCATAGAAAAGTATCTTTTCAACTCCATGCTGTTCTCTCCTACTCTTACCTCTAACTCATGTGACACATCACCACAAATCATGCCAAAATCCCAGCTTCATATTTGTCATACAGCTTCATTCCCTTCTTTTTGTCCTATCCTAAACTCCTCACAATGCAAGTGTCCTTCCTTGTAAAATTTACTCTTTGCTGAATATTTGTACCTTTACATCACCTTCACACAGACCCCTGAGTACAGCAAACAAAGCCCATGGGACAACACTCCTGTGTTTGCAATGCTCCCAAGCATTCCCTGCCTTAAACTCTAAGATACTCACTTCCATGCACTTGTTTTCTGGGGACAAATTAAAGGCTGTGAGCAACCTTACAGTGTACTTCCACTTACCTATAATGTCAACTATGTGGAGTTTCAGCTTCTGTTGCAGTGTACGCAGGGCTGCTGAAAGGGAATCTTGGGAAGACGACATTTTTATATTCTGTTTCACATCGTTAGAAAGGGACAACCACAGCTTCCCAAAGTCTTCTGTAGTCATTTCCATTGGCCTAAAAAGAAATTCACCACGTATCTTAGCAAAATAAGATACATAAGTCAGAATATATGTGGTCTCAAAAAAAAAAATCATAACCAGAGGCAACAGGACAATCAAGCAAGCAACAGGCAAATACATATTAAGTTTAAACAAATCCCTCCTCTTTCCAGCTTAACATCTAAAAAAAGCTTATATTCCCTGCTTTAGATTTCCAAATTTAAAAAAAAAAAAAAACTTCTGGATTCCACTTCAAAAAGTGGAAAAAGGATACTTGCTTTTTTCTATTCCCAAAATAAATGCAGTGTTCAACAATAAGAATGAGCTCTTCTTCCCCTGCAAAAGCTGTCAGCCTTTTCCTATAACGTTCCGGTCTCTGCACTCGAACCACTTATTTCCCTTTGACATATTTACATTACACCATATTTTAAAGCAGCATGCCCTTCTGTTCTCTCAGTTCCGCTAGCCTCTTCAAAAACAGCTACTGTCAATATTCTCCCTGGATTTGTACTTCTTGCTGGAATTTTGCCCCATTTTCACAAGTGTAAAATAACACTTTATCATCTTTTACAGCAATCTCAGATGAGTACAAGTGTTTTTAAAAATTGCATCTTATTTTATTTACCTGATGAAGTCCATCAATGATAAAGTTACTGAAAATTCAAGGCGAGTTTCCATCTCTGACTGGTAATTAACAGAGCCAGGAAGAATTCCCTGTGTACAGATTTTGTTCATCCTCACGCATTTCTGGCAATGTTCCACACTTTGAGCTTCAATTACAGGAAACTGGGAGGTAGGACTTGCCAAAATCTATATAATGTTTTAAAAGGAATACAGAATATAAGTCTTGCAGTCAAGTTGTGCAAGTGATTAAGATACAGCCATAAAACTGTGCAAGTGCCTTTCATTTCTGTTGATTTTTCTTGGACTATTTGACAAGTGAACAGAGCTACCACTTCTCAGCCCTCATGAAGGATAAATCAATCATTAACATCAACAAACATTCTATGAGATGCACAACAGCAGTGAAATTTCTCTCTGACAATTGGCTTTCCCAACTCCAAATAACTGCACCAAGAACCTGAATTCTGGAGCTCAGCCCCCAAATAAACTAATATACAACCAAGCAGCATTGCAACATACCTCAAGCTATATGCTAAAAGCAAGAAGTTGAGAAAGCATCCCTAATAAAAAGAATGATTACTTAGCAGTCCCTGGCCTCCCCAAACAAACTGTTAACAGATTCTATCCATGGTGGTGGTCTGTGTGGGAACTTACGTGAATTACAAGAAAAAACTAGACATGAGATGCCCATTTTTATCAATGCCAAGACAGGTTTAATTCAAGTCCAAAATGGAAAGGAAGGACACTCCATAACCAATTAGCAGTTCCTTGATTAAGACAATTCTAAAAGAAACAATCTGCTTAATTCTCTTTATACAGTCATCACTTGCTGAGAATTTAATAATTCTGTGCTGCTTTTAGCAAAATCTGTGGACAGTCATGCCAATTGGCAATTCCTAAATATCTTTCTAAATATTTAAATCAAGCTTTGATTACAACTATAACATGCTTTTACCAACCATACTTAACTCCCTGACGTAGGCAATGTAAAAAAATAAGCGGATCAACTCCTCTGCACCATCAACTAAAAGATAATGAACTACGAGTGATGTCTTTGGAAAAAAAAAACTGAAGTGAGTTTACTCAAATTTTATGTCAGGAAAGCAAGTGCACCATGTTTGCCTATCAGGTAAAGACAAATGAATGCACAAGCTCAATAGTCACAGCCAGACAAAAAAAGCTACACAGTGATTTCTCAAGTTGTACCACCCTGAACAGGACCAGTTAGGTTTGCATTTGGTTTAGTGTTTGCATCCAGAATGGAAAAAATCACACATATTTGTTATACAGAGGCAAACAGTAGCAAACAAAATCAAGGTGAATTAAAAAAGTGAGATGCTAACTTTTATAGCCAATGCCACTAAGTTTATACTGAGATTTCTTTCACTACCCTTTAAATGTGTGTAACAGCAATACCACCGGTTCTAAGCAAATACTTTGGAAAAAGGTATGGCCATTACATCAAACCAAACACTGCACAGTTAAGTGCAAGCAAAAAGCAAGAAGTTCCAAGTAAATTTAAAATACAATGGAAACAAAGTTTCTTACCTGAAAGTGTTCTGTTTCTTCAAACACTAAATTCACAGCACTAAGTGCAGAAGTGTTTTTATTTGAAATAAAAGCAGCGAGCAACAGAGAGTCATCTGTCCACACCTTACATAAATGCAGGGCTAAGGCATCACTCTGACAGAGTTCCACTACCTCAGAGTGAGGAAGCTCTTCAAGTTCTTCTGGTAAGGAAGGGAGTAATGGTGTTTCACCAGCACTTTCATACTGAGCACTTGGAGAAGGCTGAAAAATTTCAATATTACTATCAGCAAACAAAGAAGACTGTGACAGCCTGCTATCTGAAAGTCTGTCATCCAGCACAGATTTTTTGAGGGACTGAGGTGTTTCAAATGCTAAATTGTCTTCTACAATATCTGAAGAACATGGGGAGGCTCTCCTTAGCCTTGTGTGTGTACTTCCCTCACAGTCTTCCACATTAATAGGTACTGTATCAAGCAAGGGACCAAAATCTGAAGCACCACTATTTTGGAAGTCTGATGCCTCCTCACTCTGTTGAGTTTCATTTATCTTTGATTTCCTTTTGAACTTCTGAGTAGCTGTGTCTGCTCTCCCCATCTGAAAAGGAAAGAGAAAAAAATGGAACATGAGTGGAGAATTTTCTAGCAACCAGTTGTGTTACTGTCAACACCATGGAACAGTGAGCAAGGACCAAGGAATCAAAACAGATGACAAATACAAGTCGATGCCAAACATTTTAATGGATCCAGGCTTTTGTTTTTTCTCTTACAAAGTACTGAATTAGCTTATAATGCAAAAATGACATCTTAATGAACTACAAGCTCTTATTAGAAACTAAGCACAGGTAAAGTTTCTGGTTAATCAGTGATAAATGCCAAGATTTGAGCTGGCTAATACAATGCCAGTCTTAAAGATTACCTAATAGTGAGTTCGTTTTCCACATACTACCATACGTAAATCAAAATTGGTCTTGACATAGCGTGTCAAATTCTAGCCCTAAAGCCAAATGAGTGGTGACAGCTCTGCAAAGCTGGGTCAAGAAACAGTTGATCAGGAAAACTGAGACTAGAACTTGAAGTCCAACATGTAAACAGGAAACTTCTAGTTACCAAATCACATCTGCTCCAGAGGTTGCTTCATCAAGCTGTTTCAGGTTTTAATGAATTACCACATTGCAAAAGTAATTCTCAATCATTTTTCAATGGCTTGGGGGGGTGGGTTGTCTTATCATCAATTTGATCTTCATTTGCATATAAGTATCTATAACTTTAAGTAAGACTATATGTAAACTTTAAACTGTTAAGTCGCAAAGAATTACTTACCAGACTGACACCAGCGCTTGATCCCAGCCCAATAAACAAAGTCGATGCTAAATGCTGCTTCTCTTTGTCTTCCTCAGAGAGGCTGGCACCTTGATCAGGCTGCAATGCAGGAGGATCCCCCACCTGCCCTGCTAATAAGCTGTCACAAGGCACTGTTTGTGGCTCATTTCCTTTCCCTACTTTGTTTTCCTTCTTTGGAAGGTAGCCTTCTTTTCCCCACAGCCTGCGGACTCCCTCAAGTTTCAGAGTATTTGTCCTAAAAAGGCAAATAAAACAAAGCAGGATCAGCCATACGAACATCACGTTAATGAAAACATGCCAATGCTCAAACACCATTCACTACTTTAGTACTTTGATAGGCAAAGGAACCAGTGCAATAAAACTGAACGCTTGCATCTGCACAAAGCTCTACATTAATAATGTTATTCATTACTTTTAAAACATCACACAAATGTAAACTTGGACTAGTTTATATAGTCCTAAGTACAGACCTATATTAACCAGCATTAAACACCTGCAGCCAGTACCAGACTGTGTCTGCCATCTCCACACAGAGTTCCAGATTGTATTTATAATGTATTTGACTAATTTTTAAAAAGTGAATACAAGCAATATGGTATCTATCTTTCTCCCCAGGAGAGAAATTCTGGGAAGACACTTTCCCAGAAAGATTCTGGGAAGGTTTCCTGCACACCAATTTACCAGATTATAAATGAAGTTATTAATTTGTATGAAACTGTGGATATGGAATTACTGTGTAGTGCCCTAAAACTTAAAGGAGCATCTTACACTGCACATCTTAGCCTCATTTTTATCTAAAAAAAGTATTCTTAAAAGGCACATTATTGTAATGCCATCAGCCTGTCAGAAAAAAAGAAGACAGAAAAAATATTTAACAATGTAGTTATCAGGCAATCCTGTCCCAATTTTACTACATCAACTATCACCTAAGATGTAGTCTGTGAAGAAAGTGGAGAGTCTAACCACGTTAGCTGTTTTCCTAGTTAAAATATGCACCCATCTGAATTTCTTCTTACATAATAGAGGTTTCCAAGTTCCACTGCATTCTTTCTACTTCCATGCAATGAAGCAACAAAGACACACAATACTGACAAGAACAGAAGGTTAAATGCACTTGATCTCCAACAAATTAACTCACTCTTTGTGCCCTGTCTCAGCACTATTCCCAGATGTATCAGAACCAAAAGATAAACCAGTGGGGGACTGTCTGCCAGTGACACCAGATGAGGACACACTTGAAGCAAATGACAATCCATAAGGTTCAAAATTCAGAGCTGCAAGACAAGACAATCTTAAAATTACAAGGAGGCTTAAAAAAAAAAGTAAGAAAGAAAGCTGTTTTCTGAAAATAGATATCCCTGTACTGCTGGACTTCTCAGGCTTTATATTTAATAATCCCCATATTTTTCAAATCCTACCAACCAGCAGAGACTACAGTAAGACCTTCTCACCCACAGAATAACAATCTATATACATCAGCTAGACAGAGGTGGAACTGAAATCTAAGCTAAACTTAGCTCTTGCCTACAGACAGAGATGCATTAAGATACTATTACTTTAAGAAAATATATTAACTGCACACTTATATTGTTAACACTTACCAGGTAATTTACTAGCTATCAAATAAATGCAGTAAAGTGTCACCTTTTTCCTGAGAAAGTTTCTCCTCTTGTCTCTGGTGATGAGGCTTGTATGGTGCTGCACCACAACCAAGTCCCTCAGCCACAAACCCATCCAGAAAAGACAAGGAAGCATCTACCTACACAGAATTAAAAGGAGTGAAAAAGCAATGAAAATATTTGTTCTATGTGAACCTGACATCACCAGAATACTACTCTGTCCTATTAGCAAATCAGGATCTTCATTCCCACATCTCCCTTATCTACCCGTGGAGATGATGTATTAAATCAGCTGTTAAGCAAGTATGTTGAAATAGACTTTGAGCTAGAGATTTGTAACTTAACTCCTCTACTATTCACTTTTTACGTTAATTTACAAAACAAGGGGGAAAAAGGAAAAAAAGCAGTTGAGCTTTCAAAAAACAGTTGATCATACCATTATACAAGAACACAAATCAAACAAACCCTCTCAAAAGCCTCAGCAATATCAATGCATCATTTACCATGGAAATTTCATGGTCAAAATCAGTAATTTTTAAACAGGAGACAAACCCCTTGTATTAAAAAGGGGTACCACGTCATTAAAGCAGACCTTTCTTTAAAAAAACAAAAGACAACTAGAAATAAACAAGTGTATGAAATTATAATTTTGTTAAAAGCTACTCCAGCTTAAGTAAACACCATGGTTCTTTATCTTTCAGTAGAGAACACTGACTCATCACATATGCCTGAAAAACTGTTTCTGAAAACTTTAGGCAGACTTGCACGAGTGAGCACTGCAAACACCATTCATTTTGAAAACACCTTTTTACCAAAATATTCAACCCCTTGAACTGCAAAGAGGTTCATGAAAAACACACTGCATCTGTCTTACCACCAGGTCATTGCAGCTAGCATCAAATGGAAGCAAGTTTTTCATCAGTGCTTTGTCTTCACACAGATGTTTCAATTCAAAGGCATACTGTCTCATGCATGTATCTAGAGAGCTGCTGAGTTCTTGGATCAGTTCATCCACTGTTTTTGAACAGGAGGTGTGGGATGCTATCTTGGTGACTGCAGCCATTATCCACGCTTTTGTTTCAGAAGTAACAAAAGTCTTCTTCAACAGGTTGTGAAGCTTTGTCAACATAACTTCTGGATCAACATCTGTAACAAGACTGAAATACTCTCCCAACACCTATTCACAAAGAACAGACAAAATACTCATTTAGTCACACAGAGCACTCCTTTCAGTTTCGAAGTTAGAATATAGTACTAAATAACAACACAAAATCCAACTCACATTCAAGAAACTCTTAGTTAAACATGTTCTAAATTATTTATTTTCTTTCATTGTGTGTTTTATGTATCAAAGAGTTGAAGTGATCTTTGTGTTTACCTCAGCAGGTAAACTTTTAGCTTCTTAAAAAACAAATAACTGTCTTGAAAAGAAAGCTAAACCTAACTAGACCCTGACAAAATACCATTTCCTCACACCGCAGCCTCTCCGTTGGGTGGAAGCTGAAGCTTCCCCAGGTCTCAGATAATACCAGCATAGCACTTGGCCAGTCCTTTGCAAGGCTAAAAGTGCATTTCTCAACCACATCTGGCTAATTCTGACAAAGACACAAAGGCTCTCAGCATGCACTCAGATTCAGGTGGCTGCTAAGCCATTCCAACAGTCACCTGCCTTAAAGGAAGCAAGTCAGCTTTTCCACAAACTAAAGTTAAGTAGTCCTCAGTCACCAAAGAGGCCACTAAAACAGACTTCAGCATATTAGCTTGACTTCAAGTAAAAATGACTAAAAATAAATGTTTAACAAGTATTTATTAAAAACATTATCACCTTTGACAGCTTCCTCAAATCTGTGTATAGAATTCTGACCATGTGTCTACCTTACCCAACTCATAACTTGAAGGAATTTCTGTGGATACAGTTTATCTTCCTCTTCAAGTAATGCTAAATAAGATTGTACTGCATACATCCGTAGCTGACGATCTTCTTTTCCGTCATCAAATCCTAGATAGAAAACAACACAGTTTCCCTGAAACACAAATAACACGTCCCACCAAATACTTCAAAGTACACTTTGAGAAAAAAATCCAAAACATATTATTAAGGAACATGTCTAATTCTTCAGAGCATGCAGGGAGTTACCTTCAGCCAACAGCCTCAGAAAGTTGTTTGGGATGTCATTATGCACAACATCACCTCCAACCGAAAACACAGCATTCATTGTCTGGATGAACCACTCATTGTTAGGGGCATACGTGTCCAGATGTTAAGGAATGAAGTGCTAAGGCATAACTTTTTCCTCATTTAGTGTGTTTCCTAAGGAACACCCATCGTGATCTCCCCAATAACTTGGGGATCTGACAGTCAAATATCAGCTCCATCTAACTAAAGAGGAAATATTCCTGTATCTGTTAGAAAGTGTTTCCTGTAAATGTCATGAAAGCTGGTGAGCAGTTAGAGAAGTCTTAAGTTACCGTCCCAATGGAAAAGCTGTTGAGTTTATGCAGGCCTCACACAGCAGGAACAAACACGTTCACCTATGTCCTACTCCACTTTGAATTCACTCTTGTCCAGTGCTTCCAGCATAATCTTTTGTTTATCCAACATCCCTTGATCAATGATAGAAAAGCTGTTCTTTTCAGCAGAGTTTTGTTGTTGATTTACCAATTTTACAAAAACAATGAACATTTTGAAGCACTCCACAGGAATCATCATTGCTTTCTTTAATATATTTAACATTTGATCAGCCTTTGCTAATTTTGAAAGTTGCCTTCTGCCTTCTCTCAAACAAGTCCTGAAAACACACAGTTACTGAATGGAAATTTACAACAGTAGAGAAACTTTAGTATTATTGCCTTATTTTTGCATAGCGAAGGACAACACAGGTTTTTTTTCTGTACACTGCTCTGTGCCAAGCAGTGTACAAACAGGATGATGAGGCAGCTCTCTGTTATAGCGAGCTTACAACTCAAGTTATCAGACAAAAACACACATAAAATCAGGCAATGGCAGGTCTAACGGTAATGCCCACCATATCCAAATCCCTAATCATCACTTCCATCCTTTTGGCATTGTTAAAGAATCTTTATCAGTGAGTTATTCTTAAAACCCATACACCAATGAAGAGTTCCATCAGGAGAAGATCACTCCCACAATTACAGAATAGCACTTCATGTAGCACTGAGACATCTCTCTCCACGCAGTGGTGTAAGACTTCAAAGTCTGAATTTAAAAACACAAGGTCTTAATGCTAAACTCCAAAGCCAAAATTGGAGTGCCATTGGTTTCTCTCAGTGAAATACAAGAAACACTGCAGTCATTTTTGTATGCATTTTCTTTTGCATACTTCCTTTGCATTTGAAAGGGTGGAAACCACAGCTCTAACACTTCCTACTTCACAAGATCATGAAAAATGTTTTTATAGGTATAAATGTTACATTTGCCTGAGCTCTGACTTCAAGGTTTCAGAAAAATAAAAGGATATTTCTCAGCTAGTTCAGAAAAATAGAAGGATATTTCTCAGCTAGTTCTGCTATTTTGCCAACTAAGTTGATGATAGCATATTCTTCTTTGCTTTCTTTTAAGTAGTCAAGCATCTTCTGAACTATGACAATTACATTCTGTCCGTTTGTAATCCTATAGAGAAGCTCTAAAGTCTGAAAGAGAAAGCAAAAAAAAATAATTGGTTCTGATGACTCAAAAAAGAAAGCAGGCAAACATCAACTTTAGTCTATTACTAAATTGAGCAACTAATCTTAAATGAAATACAGTGCTTATCTACACAGCTTGTCACATCAATATTGTTTGTAACTACTCTCTCACAATAACAGAAACGTAACAAGCCTTTTACACTACTCACTTTAGAAAACCCATCACCCATCTTAAAAATTAACTTCATTTTTGACGTTTAGAAATTCACTGACCTCCCTTTTAATAATGGGATCCGGATGGTCCAGACATTCAATTATTGTCATCTGGTGCTGAAGTGCCAGATTAGGATCCTGCTGGATAACATAAGTCAGAGCCTTTAAACCTAGAATGTAAGTGATTATAAGTGATGTAAGACAATGCTACTACTATGGCACAATTAAAGACAGCGTAATGAAATCAGGCATCCTTACCTAAGTATTTCAAATTAATTTTGGGTGACAAAACAAATTTTCCAATGCACTTGGCAGCCTTTTCAAGTAATTCAGATTTGGGATAAATTGTATAAATTGTTTGGACACATTCAAACAAGATGGCTGCAGAAGGAAAAGACACATAATTAATGTGTATTACATACTTCTATAACTCAAAAATTTTTAACAAACAAACAAGTTCAATGACTACCTCAAAGAACTGCAGTGCTGTCCCACTCCCACTGAATCTAACCACAGAGTACCCAGTGACATAAGGAAAAGCAGGATAAAAGTTTCTCTCCTTTGTACATACATGTTTTAATTAACCCTTGTCACTGTGCATACAACTTTCTATCCTTAAAGTTCTTCCAACCTTGAAGTCTCCTATAGCTGCTCAAGGCACTGGATGGGGACAGTCTTCAGAAAGCCAATAAGCAACCACAAGGGATTTGAGACAAATTATTTTTCAATAATTCATACGATTTCTTAGCTACTACCAACAGCCAAAATCATCCCAAGAACATTCTTGTTTAAAAAAAAAACCAACGAAAAAATCAAAACACAAAACCAAAAAAAACCCCAACAGCTTTGTATAGCTGTTTGAGAAAAATCTAGAAGCAAACCGAACAAGACACAAAGAGCAATTAATCCCTTGTGGCAACAATTTGGGCAAAAATTCAGACCAAGTTCCTCTCCCAAATTAATTAGGGCTTAAAATCATGATGTAATTTCCAGCTGTTCTTGTAATTCAGTTGCTAACTGAACTGTCCAATAGACAACCCCCTACTCTTCCTCAGGCATTACAAACTAAATCTGAGAAAGACCAGCACTTTAACAACACAACTGTCTATACAACATGCCACAACCAATGACTTTTTATACAAAAGAGCAATCACTCAGAACTGCATTTTTCTTTTGTCTGGGTTGATCAACTAGTTTTAGAAAATGCTTACCATAGGTGAATAAAAACTACATACCTAAATTCTATGTCCTTGTACAAATCATAATTAACTGCCTACTTTGTCCCTCTAAGTGCTTAAAACAAATTTAATGTTTAACTCCTAGCAAGTGCAAGTTGTCCGTATTACAAGGCAACACACCTCCCAATAACTTGTGTGTTCTTGCCTAAAAAAACAGAAGCAATAAGCTGAATACTCTAAACATCTGACAGATGCTTCCTCATTTATTATTTACTAAAAGTAAACACTTCCCCAAAGCTCCCCTTTTTATGGAAGTGAAGCTTACACAATTCTTTACAACATATGTATCATGTAGATGTTAGACATCTACAGCTTTGAGCCATGTTCCTTTTTTTACCCCTCAGCGTTGTTTTAAGAGAGTCTCAATTTTGTCTCCATTCCATTAGCACAGGGACTCTGGCACATCTGCAGGGTTTTATTTAAAAATAAAACAATTGGGGGTAGTAGGTTTTTTTTAACACTGAAACAGCTCTTAATGTAGTTGTTCTAGAGCATCAGATCTGGGAGTCTGGGGAGGTATTAAGACCTGGTGAGGGGAAGACAAAAACACCAAATAATGTGCTCAACTTTTTAGTAGAAAAGAACTTAACAAAGCAATTATTCCTTTTACTTTGTTCTAACAACAAAAGCAGCTTTCTCTACTGTGAATATAATGAATTACCACCATAATGAACCTTCTACTATGTTTTGGAAATTTTCATTTGAGACATGTGCAAAAAACATCCTTTCACAGGCAGGACTATCACTGCACTCTGGAGGTGTAATGATTATTAAATGTGTTCAGAAGAGAAGCCCTACACAGCTGCAAAAAACTAACACTGTCCTTCTTGCACACCATTGCCTTGCTCAGGGCAGTGAAAAGAAGATCTAAGCATTTCTAATACACAGAGATGTACAAGTAGGATTTTCTGTTATTGTTTATTTCAACTTAAGCAATGAGAGCTTTCATGAAGAAGCTGATTTTCTGTATTTAAGGGCACGGTCAATGTAAACACAGGATAAAGGCTTCTGAGTCAAACTGAATGCCCTGTATATAGACATGTTTTGCTTCAATGATAAAAAAATTGTGCTGTACAGCAATGTATCACTTGTTCTACTGTTTACTAGTTGAACACTTGAGAATACATTTAGTGTTAAGAATATAATTTGATTTTTCAAAAGTACTATGTATTCTAGTACAATCAACTACTCATTTTCAATCTTTTCAATTACATAAAATAACCTCACCCACCATATGTAATATTATGATTAATCTCTGCTCTTCTTAAAGATTCATCTAGAACATCATACATCAGTTCGCTTGTCCTGTTTAAGAAAATATTTACAATTAATTGCAGCACAAATAAGCATGTAGTCTTATTTTGCCCAACAGCTCTAACACCATTATTGAAACCTGTAACACATTATTCACACCTACAAATTTGCTTTAACACAGTAGAGCTCTATAACATGATCCTAAATGGCATTTAACAAAGTGCTTGCAGCTCTCAAAAGAAACATTTACTATTTCATAAGAATAAAAACACTTCTCTCACTGCTTGCACAAATAAAAGTAAAAGATCAATAGGAATAGGGTCACAGACAATGAGGTCCTCACAAAATAGCAGCACTTTCTAAAATAGCTTTACTCCAGATTTTCAGTGTTACTTGGTAACCTTGTAACAGAAGTCCCAGTAAAATCACATTTTAAGCATATTCCACAACAATCGTTTATACAATCCGGAAGCTAAGAAATTACTTTCGCAGAAACTAATCTGCTCACTGTCTTGGTTGAAAACAAACATGCAAGAAGTTCAACACTGAAATGCTCTTACAGATGATGAGGTGCAGGCTGAGACTGTACTCTTTGTACCAGCAAATTATTAATTACACAAAGAAAAATCTGGTTACCTTGGATCATCTTTTCCCAACAGCCCCAAAATTCTTAAAAGCTGAATCTGTAACCATGGTGCTGGCACACTGTGATAGTTGAAGTCAGCAGAGAGCTTTCCTCCCACTACCTGCTTCAGGATGGTTACAAAACTCCCAGTCAAGTCCTTGTATCCAGATGAGTTTTCCTACATAACGAAAAATAAATACAATTCAAATATTTCGATACAGCAACTCAAAAGTAAAAATAATCCACAATTTGAATGATACCAAAATACCTACACTGATGGCTTCATTTCTTTAAATCAGACTTCTACTCTCAACCCTCAGCACCAAAAGCTCTTCACTTCAAACTTAGGCTCTTTTCTCACACATTTGCAAACGAAGCAGATGTAACATATTTACAAGCAAGTTTCATCGAACCCTTTAACCCACTGTAGATCCTCTAGCTGAGGACCCAATGATGCTGAACATTCAGCTCCTGTAAGAAGTGGATCTGTCCAGCTAAATGGAGAGCTAGCAGAAACAAACGGAACACATGATCACATAAATTAACTTTTCTAACTATTACAAGCAAGTTTTTTCTGCACAACAGCACATTGTGTATTTAAAACAAAATAAATATATAAAAGACATAAAAATATCTCCCAAATTCGATTGCACTTCTAATTCTTTGTGTACCTTAATCATCTGAAGGTAAATATGCAAAGAAGCAGCCATGACTCCAGCATCTCTGTCACATAAGGCTTTCCGGAATTTATCATGGATGTGCTGAACTTGGTTAGGAGCAATGAGATAGAATTTATATAAAGCCTGAACAGCTTTTCTTCGGATAATTTCCCTGGAATGAGATTTACATTTAACAAAATGAAACTGCTCGTGTATTTTAAGTACTTGACTTTACAAAAGAACTTGCACTTTTTATTTCTAGATCATGTGGTCAGCCACCAGAACATCATGATTTGTAGAGATCAGAACCCACATTTTACATATTGGTAACAAATAACTTTGCAATTACCACCTAAGTGACAAAGCAAACCTTAAAGCCTAGTAAGGCTTGATGTCAGATTGATGATTTAAAAGAATGGCCACAAAATAAACAATGAAATAAGCCACGACTAATCTATTGTTGTCATATATGCAGCCCAAAAAATACATGTCTAGAACTTCCTGAGTCAATTCATTCTGCAATTCCCTTTCTAACCAACACAACAATTGTAGTACTATCCTCTGTGTATGGGATATTATAAACTATGATACAAATAATTCAAGGGTATTGGTATCTGCAGATACACTTTTATCAAAGTTTCTATAAAGAGCTTTATAAAAAGTATCACTCAAGTTCAAGGATCCTGATCTGTTTCTCCACCTACTCTACAAACATTTCTTCACCATTCACATTTGTTAACAGGACTCCAGCAAATAAATTTTATTACAGTTAGCTATCAAAACTGGCTATGAAAAAAATTGCTACCTATTCAATACTCAAGGCTGCAAATAAATGAGACAAGAATCCAAGCAAAAAAACAAAACAAGGAGAGGAACAATTTCTAAAGGTGATGATTAGAAAGACCAACTTGGAGAAGAAATACCATTTTACTAAAACTGCATACAAAATTAAGTTATTCAGCTGTACAAGGCCATTTGAAGTTCTGTAAATGAATACACACTTAGAATGCTGAAGCTTGTCTTCTATTAGGGGAAGAACAGCTGGAATCATCTCCCGCGGAAAGATCTGGCTGACAACAGTTAATGCCATGCAGACCTCTACTAGATTAGTGCTCTGTAAGTCCTGTTACAATCAAAGAAATAAAAGAATAATTTTAGACTTAAATTCTGCACAGACATACCACAAATCCTTCACAAGCAGGCTGGACCTACCCCACATACAGCCAGCATCCTACTTGTGTTTGAGAGACGTCAGCTCTCACTGAGCTCATCAGGTTCTGCTCTTAGACAGGAAGAAGGAACAGGCAGCTCCTCACACTCATGTAACAGAACTACATTCCTATTTTAAATGTATGCAAGATTAACACAGAGTTACAAACCATTTTTCTTTACTGAAATGACTGCAAAAATACGTTCAGTCCCTATTTGGAGCAGGGGGATGAGTCACTTCCCACAGAATTCAACAGTACTCTCTCTAATGCCTTTGATCTAGCCAGAAGAATTTAAAAAAACAAGAAAAAGAGCAAGCTCAATAATACTGCCAATTACATATGTATACACTAAAATACTTCCTAAGAAGCAAATGCAAATTACAAGTAACATTCTACAAAACTAAGAATAAAATCTCAGTCTGTTCCAAATACAATTAAAAATAGTAGATACAGCTCACTGTAACCTTAAACCAAAAAACGATGGATGAATTTATGAAATACAAGACTACAATTATTTTTTAAAACAAATTAAATGTGTAAGATTTCCAGCTGATATAATTTGCTCCATTCATCTACCCCAGATAGGTTTCAGTCCTTATTTTGGTTTAATTCTTCGTGAGTTTCAAGCCGTATTTTTCAATATTATAAGACAGTTTTCAATCACAGCAATAACATGAGCATCACTTTCAATCTACAATTTATGTGACTTTGGCCTACTGCAATATAAAAGTAAACATTACACAGAGAGTTATTATAAGTCATAATTGCTCCATGTAAGACACAGTAATACATTTAGATTAGTAATAGATTTTTAGTGTCACTCCAAAGCGTATTGCCATTTTCTGTCAAAATTATCAGAACTCAGAAGGCAAGATACTTGCCATCAGCTAAAAGCAAAAGTTGACACTGCAATATGCATGCATGACCCTCCACTGGAGCTGAGAATGTATATAATTGGTACTTTTGTAAAGGAAAGTTTATAGAACACCTCCTTTGAAAAAATTTTAAGATTTAAGCAAGAATGTCAAGATCAACTTAAAACCCCGGGAAAGCCATTTCAAATTTTCATTGCTAACCAAAGAAGCAGCAACTTCAAGAGGTGAAAATACAAGTAATTAGTACTTAGCTTAGATGCTGTGTAACAAAACAGGAAGAATTGGTCCAAGTTTAGTTCACAGAACAACAGAATTATTTAGGTTGGAAAAGACCTTTAAGATCATCAAGCCCAACCATTAACCCAGCACTGCCAAGCCCACCACTAACCCGTGTCCCCACGTGCCACATCTGCACATCTTTTAAATCCCTCCAGGGATGGTGACTCCACCACTGCCCTGGGCAGCCTGTTCCAGTGTTTGACAACCCACATCAAGCTTCTTTCCATGAAGAAATTTTTCCTAAGATCCAATCTAAACCTGCCCTGGTGCAGCTTGAGACCATCTTCTCCTCGTATTGTTACTTGGGAGAAGAGACCAACCCTCACCTGGCTGCAACCTCTTTGGTTGCACAGAGTTGTAGAGAGCGAGTCCCCCCTGAGCCTCCTTTTCTCCAGGGCGAGCCCCTCAGCTGTTCCTCAGACTTGTGCTCCCTCAGTCCCCGTGGGTGGATCCCGCCCAGCTTGCTGGCCACTTCCACTTGGATTCACTCTGCTCCAGTCCTCCAGCTCAGGTGCTGGGTACCCCAGAACAACTGGTCTTAATTAAAGACCAAGACATAGAAGGCATTAAGTATCTCAGCCTTTCACTCGTTCTTTGTCTCTATACTTCCCCCTGCATCCAATAAAGGATCAAGATTCTCCTTAGCCTTCCTTTTATTGCCAAGTTATTTATAAAAACATATTTTATTCTCTTTTACAGCAGTAGGCAGATGAAGTTCTAGTTGGGCTTTGGCTCTTCTGATTTTCTTCCCACATAATCCCATGGCATCCTTGTAGCCCTCCTGAGCTGCCTGCCCTTTTCCAAAGGTCATAAAGTCTCCTTTTTCTCCTTGAGTTCCAGCCAAAGCTCTCTGTTCAACTAGATCTTCTTCCCCACTGGCTCATCTTTTGGCACATGGGAATGGCCTCTCCTGCACCTTTAAAGATCTTCCTTTTTTTCTTTTTTTAACAAAAACACTGTACCTTCACAACTGTGTTCACAAGTAGAAGCAGCAGTTCATGATTTTCATGTAGAAACAGAGAAACTGCCAAGTAACCTATAAAAGAAAGCAGCCTCCATTACCACTTTCAAGCAACAAGCAACTTTAAGATGGAAACCTTAAAATTGTCTATAATACAAGAAGAGTTAACTCGGTTGTGAAAACCCAACAAAAAACCCTGTTGGATAACAGATGCTCACGTTTTAAATATCAAGACTCTCTTACTTCCAGGCAAGTTAGTTATATTTAAGCTGCAGTAAAGCTCAACAAGTAACAGCTAAGAATTCAGAAGTTGTGAGAAATAAGAGACATTACAATACTATTATAGCTAAAGAGCAGTCAAGAGCACCATTATATTATAAATCACTTCCTGGAAAACTAACATCTTCTGTGCACAGAGAAAAGTATATTACCTTTAGACTACTCAACACAAGTGCATTTTAGATCTTTTTCACTTTTTTTTTCAAATAACCGAATTTCTCTTAAAATAAATTTTATATTCAACTTGGAATACAGAAAATTAAATCCACCATCCTATGCCAAGAACTCCCCTGTTTTTTCTTAACAATGAGAAAGCCATTCCAGAACCGCAGAAAAAAAACCTGCCAGAAACTTGTCTTCAAGACCCCTCCCTCCTTTTAAATTAAGGGACTTAAGTGGGGAGTAGAGAGCATGTGCCACAACTCACAGCAATAACTGTACTATGGAGACCGCTCTTAAAGAATTCTTGGTTCATTCCAGGCTTAGGGATCAAAATGAACAACTTGAAAATAAATAACTCTATTGTCTCAGCTATCAGACTGATCCATCTGCTTATGAACCCATGGCCATGATCAGCTTAGCACACACACAGAGTTCAATCTGATGAACTGAGGCTCACACTGGGTAAATGAGTCACCCCTCTCGACCAGCTCAACTGACAACTATTCCTCAATACAAACTTTGGTATAGCACCAAGAACTGACAAGATTACCCTCATGTATCACATATAATTGCAGAACAAAAACAAAAGATACCAAAACCCTCACACTCACTCTTGATAACATCCTTTCATCAGACCAAAGCTTAAGGGCACTTTCAGAGAACTTTAACCCACTTACATTAAAAATTTAAAAAAAAAATGCTTCTTCACCAAACCTTTCTCAAAAAGAGCCCTAGTATGGAAAGATCTCAATCTGATTAATAACAAGACACATTGGCTCTTGACACTTATAGAAGTCACAAAGTTTTTCTCAAAACAGCTTACCACCTGTCCTCCCAGGTTTGGTGAAGACAAAATTTCTTAATCCCTACCAGAGCATCTGTACACTGGCTTTCATTACTCAGGGAAAAGCAACTTTAATTCACCACTTGTAATGGATTCTCTCAGAAAGTCCAATACTTGAGTGGATGATCCAGGTGCAATTCAAACAAAGGATATCAAACAAGCATATCCCGCAAGACATTGCCTTCCTTCTGTGCATGCAGACATGGTTTTGCTTGGAGTTAAACCATTTTCTCTGCAAACAAGAAGAAATGTCTTCACTAGGCAGTTGAATCAACAACTGCAAGGAAATTCTCCACATGAGACAGGCTGACAGATACTTCAAACTACATCTACTGGAAACAAGCTATAGCCACATTGGCAGGTAAGGAAATCAGTCCCATGAAATTTCAAAGAAACCTGAACTAGCCTTTGAGATTTCCTCAGGAACTTCTGCCTCTGTGCTATAACGGCTCCCTATCTGCCTCATTCCCTACAACTGTTTCTAAAATAAAGAAAAAAAATCCTCCAAGCACCAAAACAGAAAATATTTGTCAGACAGATGTCTGACAGCATCATCTTTGCCTCATCTTGTAGCGGGAAAAAAACCAGATCCGGACAGAAATTAATTTTCTGCTTGATGTGTTTAACAAATAGTTTAAGAAAATATTTGTTTATTGGTGCTGAAATTCAAAACAATGAAAGAACTGATGATTTAAATAAATTAATTTTCCCTGCCTTCTGTGCTGCAAGCACACACAGAGCACCTCACAAACTAAGGATTTAGTTAATCTAAAAGTAAGAGACCATGAAACAAGACCAAGAAAGCAGAGGAACATTTTAAGTAGGTTGTATTTTTACATGAATTATAAATCCTGAGAAACTTTAAAAAGAGGCGTTTGAGAACATTATAAAGGCTACAGCTCCATGCACATACCAACTCTTTTCTCCAGAAGATTCCCTTGCTGTGCAAGCTTGATCGCATGGATATAGCCAAAGGAAGACTCGTACCCCAGCATTTCACAATAGATGAGTCTCACCATACATTCTTTCATCAGTCTCTGAAACACCAGAAACAAATTATTCAACATTTTAAGCCAGCCATGTTTTATGCTCTTCTTCACTGCTCTAATGAAACAGAACTTTATATGGTAGAAACACATGTCCATTCACATGTTTTCTAAAATCTGGGTACTGGTAATTTTTTCTTTGCCATGAACCTCTTCTGCAAATCAATATTAATTTCTGCTACAAAGGCATAACTCCCCCTATATCACCCCTAAAAAGGTTCTTGTTTTGATTAGCATACATGTGATTAACAGTAGATTAACTACAACCAACATGAAAAATATGATTTATCTGAAGCATTAATATGACCACACTGTTAACACAAATTATTTTCTACTAATCACTTCCCTAACCTAGGATGGTTTCACACTATATGTGAGATAAAACTTTATTTTTCCCTTCAAAAAATCCTAACTCATGGGACTGAGATATGCATCAACTAACTCAAACTAGAAGATATCATCTCCTGAAACTCAGACATGACAACAGCACATACAACAAAGTACAGCTTCTTCTAGAAAACAAACTAATTACAAGAACAATATCAGCCTGCAAAGAACATGATTTGATGGAAGCAGTTCATCTCTCAGCTTTGCTGTCTCCATTATTTCAGAAAGTACAGAATGACTGGGTGCCATATTGTTACAGCTTATTTACATCAAACAGAATCAGTGTTCTCACTACTTCCAGCTGTGCTGCAAAACCACATGTATTGGTTCCTTTTAATGCTGCTGATGAAACATCTATAATGCAGATAACCTGCACATCCACCTGTCAGAAAGAGTGAGAACACTGCTGTCCTTCACCCTCGGTGTGCTGCTCCCACAGCCTGCAACCACTACCAGAACTTACAAGTGTTGTGGTGGGGGCTGAAACTGTTGCTTTCAAACTGGTTAGTTCCTGCTGGATTAATTTTTCTTCTTCCTAGAGAAATTAAACTTGTTTTAGTCTCGCATAGATTCTGTAGGCAAAACGCGAAAGCAGAATCAAAGCAGACACAGTACTTTAGCAGAGTCCCACACTCTCCTCAAGGCAGTGTGCGCCTCACTCAGGGGCCGCTCGTTACAAGCACAGCGGCCGTGCCTGCCCAGCCCGTGCCCCCAGAGCAGCAAAACGCGGCCACCCACGAACACGGAGGGTTTATCGTGGGGTCCCGAGCTCAGCCAGACCGAGCCCCGCGGCCCCCAGCCTAGCCCAGCCCGGTTCCCCGGGGGCGGGCAGGGAGACGAGCACGGCCCCGCAGTCCGTACGTGCTTGGAGGTGAGCGCCGTGATGCTCCGGATAAGGCTCCCGAGCCGGGAGGTGGCCGAGACCCTGCCGGGGCCGCCGGCGCCACCCGGGCCGGCGCCCGGGTCATGCTGCCCCAGTAGCCCGGGCAGGGCGCTCAGCGTCCGCTCCACAACGTCGCTCATGCCGGACCCACCACCCCCGGAAGAGACGGGCCAGGGCGGCCCCTTCCGGGGCGGGGCGGGGCGGGGC
>VZRJ01001817.1:494122-536562 GCA_013397565.1 Ptilonorhynchus violaceus | reverse complement strand
CACGGCTTCCCCAAACCCGCGGGCACAGGTAAGCGCCCGCCCCGCCGCCTTCTCGCCGTTTGCTGCGGACGGGGAAAGTTCTGCAGGGCAGGGATGGAGGATGACAAAAACTTTCCTTCCACTTGGCTAAAAGCGATGAGATCCTAAAGCAACAATATTCCCGGTGCAAGACACTGATCGCTGAAGTTGCACTCGAATATTAAAGTGAAGGGATAGGTGCTGGTAGAGCGAAAAGCTCTGAATTGTTTCGATCTTTTCCGAGCAATGTTTTCATCCATTCTACAGCAGTGTCTGCACGAGTCTTTCTTGCTCCCTGTCTCCCGTGGTATTCTGGATGTAAGAGATTTTTAATCTCTTGGTTGTGCCAATCCGATTATTGCTATTTTAGTCAATCTCTTCCAGCATTTTTCCCCCAATTCGTGAGTTTTCTGATGAGAGATTGCTGAATCTGTATCTGTAGTTCTGTCTTTTGGCTTCGGCAGAACCTCTCTCGCTGCCCCAGTTGTGCTTTGTTTCAAGGTTTGACTTTTTTTATGGTGTTCTCATTCTTCCAGGAACACTAAAATTTTTTTTGCAAGAACTAGCAGTTGGCATCCTATTTAAGACACGATGTTTTATGGGAGAAAACCATAGATTAAGAAAAAATGTGTTGTCTCTGTTGCATGTATCATATAACTGAGTATATATGTGTGTGTGTTTATTCTAGATAAAGCTATACACAACAGACAATTAAGTGTAGAAAGACCTTTGGAGGAACAGGTGAGTGAAATAAAAAATATTTACAATATTTTGTTATTATGGTATCCCTATAAATATTTTGGGCCTTTCAGGTACTGGATCCCTGAATATCCTAATGGCTAACTAAAGAGTTAAAAATAGATTTTTCGGTAAAATGATTATTGATGGGGTTAGATGCAAAATAGAGTTTCAATAATTTTTAGGAACTGGCATATAGAGTTTCACTGTTCAGCATTCTAAAAGCAGGTTGTTAGCTCCAACAGCTCACAGATATGCCACCTCTTTGTACCGACGTCCTATGGGAGTATAGCATGAGCTTGGAATGAAGAAAGAAATTGTAACTGGCATTTATCTTAAAATGGAAAGTCTATTGCAGCTTCTCGTAATGTCTGATTCTGATCAGAGGATGGGTAGTATTGACCAAAGTGTCAAGTGCTTTTTCCTGTTCTACTTATTTGGGCAAACTTCTTACTAAGAGTGAAGATCAGGCATTAAGGCTTCTGCTGATACTCATAAATTAAGAGATCACATATTTTATTCCTCCTGTCTGTTTGTTGTTTTGTTTGTTTGTTTTATTCTTTTGTATTAGATTGCTGAAGCTGAGGCAGACAAGAATAGGAAAATAGCTCCCACAGGTAAAATATCTTTCCTGGTTTTATAGCAATATTCATAATGGTATTTAAAGAGCTATAAGATTTTGTGTTATGTGTGCATTGGTATATTTTCCAGAAAATAAGCCAGAGTTCAGGAATTATTCCTTTGTTGATGACCTGAACCTGCTAAAATCAGTAGCAGAAAGAGAGAGGAATGAAAAGGAGAGGGAATCAATTAGAAGCTCTTTGTATGAACAGCAACTGGCCATTGATGATGCAGACTCCACCAAGAACCGCAGGCTTGTGGATGACTATGACTCCACTAAAAGTGGGCTGGATTATAAATTCCAAGGTATTCTATAATCATCTTTCAGTGACTTCTAGGTTAGATTTCTCCTGCAAACTGATTGCCTTCATGAATGTTGTATTCACCACTGAACATGAGCTCTATTTCTTACTGGAGTGCAATTGATATTATTTCCAGTTGTGAAAGCTTGTTGTATTACAGTTAGGTTTTGAAACACAGTACAAAAAAATCACTCTTGATTTTCACAGTCTTATCCCGTGGAGGAAAGTCTAACTGTGTAATTTGTGTTATGTTTTTTAGCAATTTAGATTTGATGGAAGGAAAATGGGACGTATTTTTAAGTGAAAATATATTTATTCTGGTATGTGAGGAAGAAGCACTTTTACATGCAGCTAAATTACATGTATTTATTCCAAATGTTATGTGCAGTGTTAGGTAATTCTCCTCATCACAAAGCTAAAAGAAATTACTGAAGACCAAAGGATACTTGCCTTTGCTACAGGAGTAGTGGATTGACTTGTAGTTTAAGTGAGTCCTCTGAGAATTGTAAGCAGCATTTAGCTCAGGATATTTTTAATTATATCAAAGTATGCTGATCACAGACCAAAGCTCATTCATCACATTCCCTTTCCCATTGCCATGATGATATTATTTGCCATAGGTAACAATTACATAATTGAAAATTAGTTTGCTGAAATTCAGACAAGATCGTGTGCTGTTTGTCATGATATGATTTGGTCTAAGCAGCCATACAATGAAAGTAGATACCAGGAAGACACATATGAGTAGATATGGGAGCAGTGCTCTCTCATTTTACCAATTTTTTCTATAAAACAGGAGAGTATGCTCCTAACATTAATCTCTCCTCTTTCAAAGAGCCAGTCAAAAAGACATTTTTCAGATGTGAAAAATGGACATTACGAACTTTTCCCTGTGACTGACATAATGGCTTAAAAAAGTGTGTATCAAAGTATATTCCTAATGTGTCTAAGAAGTGCATCTTTGTTCTGAAGAGAAAAAGATGTGGGCAGATTTTTTTTACAAGTTGTTTAATCCAAGTGGGTTAGGACAGTCAGCACACAGTTAAACTGTAATCCTTTCAGACGATCCAGATGGCCTCCATCAATTAGATGGCACTCCTTTGACTGCTGAAGACATTGTTCAAAAAATCGCTGCAAGAATTTATGAGGAAAATGACAGAGGAGTGTTTGACAAGATTGTTTCAAAACTTCTAAATCTGGGGCTGGTAAGTATCTTGGTAATCATCATTTAGCTGTTTTGTGGATTGATTTAATGCTCTTTCAAAGAACAATTTGGATGAACACTGTCTAATGCTGACTTGACTGAAAGTGAATGAGACTCAGGCTCTAAGCAAATTTCTAGAGTTATTTGGGCACATTGGTTTAGTTTGCAATCATAATGTTGTTCCTGTGATGGCTTTGCAACAAAATAGGCCAAACTGCAGAATGTTTCTGAAAAAACATTCACTGATTGTACTCCTCCCATGTCTGCCCTCATTTTTCCTGTAATTTCTCTTCTGATTTTCAATGAGTGCTTATCTATTATTAATTTCTCTTCTATGCTTAAGGGGGAATGGTCTGAGCTCATTCCTATCCACCTATTGCTCAGTGTCACCAGCAAATATATAATGTTGCTGACTAGTTGAGAATATATTATGTTACTGATTTTTAGGGAGACTAGATTTGTCTCTGACCTCTGGATGTCTCAATGATTTTAGCCACTGCCATTTGCGATCCCTATATTTTCAAATACTAACCTTATTTTTGAGCACTAGATTTTGCAGTTAGGTATTGCACCCCGCTGATCACAGAGGGAGCTGTGGGACAGCTGCATGGGAGAGTTCTGCTTCAAGTGACAGCTGTGGCCAAGAAAAAACATTTTGATAATACCATAGAAAGCTATTTGCTTTTTGTCCTTTCTATATTACTGTATTCTGTTGTAGTTATTCAACTATCCATAGATGTGTTGCAGAGCATATATATGTCTATAGCCACACACTTGGACACACATACAGGGAGGTGCCACACTTGCAGCTCCATCTTTCAAGTTGTACTCCACTGCGTTAAGCCCTAAAGAGGTTTGGTTTGGAGGCTGTGTCAATGGCTGGGGCTTATGTACATACACATATTTGATGTGTATTTCTACGTGTATATATATATGTGTGTGTTATAAATGTAGACGTGTCTATATGTATACATGTATGCCCATACACAGGTATTACACCTAATTTGGCTGTGCTCAGCTTTGAAGTAAACATATTTACAGCAGCCTATTTACAGAGCTGAGGTTTCATATTGATGTTTAATCTAGAGAAAGCACAGGATTCTATAAGTACTCTGCACAAATATTTTAACAGATCACAGAGAGTCAGGCCTATACCCTGGAAGATGAAGTGGCAGAGGTTTTACAACAGCTAATTGCAAATGAAGCAAAGGATCGTGAGAAGGAGTCTGAAGATTTTGATTACCCTGCAAGCAGAGCAGACAGTGATACAAAAGAAAAGCAACAGGAAAGAATGGTAATTTCTTAGCTAATAATTTTGTCTTGCTTGCCAAATGGTACTAGTAGACCAATACACTGCTTTCTTTAGGGAATAATTAGTTCAATCTGAAAACAAGAGGTCTTCTTAAAGAAATTCTGTCAGATAGAAAAACAAATCATGAGTTACTTTGAGGTTTAAGCCAGATGTCCAGTTGAAATAACTTTGAGAATAGTATAGTCTTCACCTTGCAGTTAGGAAAATGTTGGCATGACGTTGCGTTGCAATTTCTTGCTCTATTTACTCTATGACCAAAACCAATGTGCTTATAGATTTTTTTTTTTTATTATATCTTATGTGGAGACACCAAACAAATCTGATCAGGATAGTTTCATTAATGGAGAAGTTGATGATACACTGGATAACACATGGTCATCATCTAATATCTTGGAAAGAAGAAATGAGCTGCCTTCTGAAGATAATTTCGAAGACCTCCAGTATTTTCCAAATTTTTACGCATTATTAAAAAGTCTTAACTCAGGTGAGCTCATCATGTGTTTACAGAAATAATTAGGAAAAAACTTAGAAAATTAAGGTTCTCTCTGTTTTCTCCTACTCTTTTCCCTTCCCCACGACATCCCTATTTTGAAGAGACCATGTGCTTTGAAAATGTTCTGTGAGATGTATAGCAGAAACTAATTTGATGAGTGATTTTGATGGCAAAACAGTGGGAGAAATAGCACACAAAACTGCGGAGTGTGACCTAGACAGCCCTTCCCGTCTTGTGCTGTGTGATTCAGGAGTCCTGAATTCTTTTCATTCCCATCAGGACAGGATGAAAAACTGGCAAATTGTTTTCTCCAGACATCTTTCCAGTAACATCCTTCTTCTAAGCCAACAGAGATACAAGTAAGCCACAGCAGAATCCTCACAGTGATGGTACCAGTAAATGAGTCTGAGCCTCCCAGCCTTTCCACAAACCACAGGCTGCTGTTTATTGCAGTGAGAGCCCTGCACGTCTCTTCCTATTCCGGTGCTAGGCATCGCTGTCTTCCAGTTATTGCAGGGAAGACCGTGGCTCCTTGCCACAGCCCCTGTGCCAGCACCCTCTACACACAGCCGCTCTCTACAGTGGGTGTGCACTCTCTACACGCACCCACCCACCCACACACACACACTTACTTTTGGGGGGGCGGGGTGAGGTTATTCTGTAGATTCCTTGTCCTACAGGATCCTTAATATTGCTTCAAACTGTCCCCATAAGCACCTGAGTGGAGAGCTAAAATGAAAAACCTGAGGGCTTATTCTGCTCAAGTCCAATCTACAAAATTTATATCTTCTTCCTATTCTTTTTCGTTTTCCCATGCTGATTTGGCATGTTAGTTCTCCATTTCCTACTCACAAAGCAGAAAGGCGTGTTAGGTTTAACAGGTTATCAAGCAAATAGAACCGGGTCCCACTGGCTGCACATCTCCTGCTTTGTGCTGTTCACCTGTCAGGTTATATCAAGCTGGAGGAGAGGGATTCGGTTGCATCCTACAGCTGTGTGTTAAATTGCAGGCAGCAATAAAAAGCCTGTTCAGCAGCTCTCCAGAGCAGCTGGCCCTCTGACAACGCTGGGAGTGTTTTTCTGACTGTCCCTGACTGACAGTGCCCCTGGCTCTGCTGGGTCCTTCAGTGACAGCCTGGGGAGTGGGGAGAGTTCGTGTGACTGTGTGATGGGGGAGTTTCATGCTGCTAATGCAGAAATAGCAGGAATATTGTTCAGCAGGTAAACGCAGGGGGAAAGAAAAGTTAACAAGCAGATAATTATGGGCAAAAATGGTTTTTTTTAGAAAAAATAATTTTTTTGTATCCTATTCTGAAGTCATGATCCTCCCAACCATGTAATATTATATTGTCCCAGTACGTGAGTCATGGACTTTTGCACAATAACAATCTCATTTGAGACACTGTATTTTTGTCATTAAAGCCATGGATCTTGTAGGAGAAAGGATCTCTCTCATACAGAGCCAGACTGGTCTACTAAGGAGTTCACAAACAAATTAAAGAAAAACAGTAGAGACTGTAGAAAATTCTACCTATATCTGCCCTCTGACCAGCAATTTGAACTGTCAGGTCACTTCATCTCCATGTGTTTACTGTTCTTAGTTGTAAAATGGAATTAATACTATCAGCCTTCCATAACACAGCCTTTCAAGACAAAAAGCTATAGAGAAGAACCAAACCCTGACATTTTAACATATATTCAGTTGTACTTTGCAGGAACCGTTTAAAAAGAACACATATATAAGTTCTCTTTGTTAATCCAGCACAGCGTTTTCTGTTTTAGTGAGTAGTTCATTCTTTATGCATGAAGTTTGTGCAGTTTGAAGAACTGAGTATTTCCAAGTTGCCTGAAGTCTGACTAGTTTTGCTTCATCCGCTCACACAGAAACAGAGACAAAAGAGAAAGAGACCTTGATAACTATCATGAAAACCCTGATTGATTTTGTGAAGATGATGGTTAAATATGGAACAATCACACCAGAAGAAGGAGTTTCCTATCTGGGTGAGAGTACATACTTTATACAACAGTGTTATTAATGCTGTGTTCTTACTCTACCAATAGTGATAATTATCTTCTCATCTTCCTTGCTCTTATAAAACCTGTTTCAGATTTGTTCATTGAAAATGCTAAAGCTGCACTTCTAAGCAATTGATCATTCACTATAGCAATGTTCAATTCCATAGTGCTTTAATATTTCCTTCTAATGAAGGAAAGGTAATTTATCAGATACATATTTAGAGTATTATTACACTTCCACATCTGTGAAGCAGAATTGATTTCAATGACTTTATGTCAGGGGAAGATTAGGGTTTTCTCTGTTCTATTGAGGTGGATCAGGTACCTGCATTTCCCAAAAATAATCTAGCACTTCAGCTCCTTTAATCTGTCATCTGTAGGTAGGTGGAATAGATGGGACCTAATGCTAAGGTTGTCTACCGAGTAAAACTCCTTCCATATATCAAAAGTGTTACATCTTGGCACAGGAGTAGATTTTGAAGTACTCTTTCCTGAATCCATTTTAGAGTCTGTGGCTATGTAGGTTTTGTAAAATCATTGTAATTTCCTCAAGAAGGAATTTGGAACAGCTTGGTTTTGGTTTGGTTCGGTTTGTGTCTCACACACCTTTCCTGGTTTTGGCAAATTCTTTTCCATTCACTGCTGGTAGCCTTTCTAGTTAAACAAGTAGACCTACAGAAGAAGGGCTCATCTGCACAAACTCTGCACAACACTTCAATTTTCTGAAGTATTCCTGGTCTGGGTTAATCTGGAAAGTTTTTGTTTGCATCAGGGCAATTTCTCAGCTTCATAAATCAGCCTGTCACAGAAAGAGGACTGGCAATGATCTTTCTTGACTTCTGCAGGCATGTTTGATATGAGCCGTTGCAGATACATGATTGATTGATGCAACTGTAACTCTACCAATTGATTATCAATTACTTGGCTACAAAAGATCCAGTGGATCATGACTCACATTCAGTGCATGATTACACCTCCTCTCTAAAGAATTCGTTATATCTCTGACCAAGACTTATCCCTTTATTTGCTGTGAGAAGTCCTTGCATTTGGGAATATTTGGACAACTTATGCTCTTATTTCTCTGTCTGTACATTTAAAGAAAGATGCACATAAAGAAATGGTGGATTTCAAGCACAGTGTTTCAGTGTCATTCTACAAATGAAGATAGTATGGCTTGATCATATTGCCAACACTTAATAGGCTGAATTCATCCCTGATGCAAGACCATGCAGATAATGGAATTACACCAGGGATGCATTTTTCCTGCTAAAATTCGAGGCAGTTGTTCACATTGGCTTTACTTTGAGCAAATAAATACTGTAACCTTGGAAACAAATTGCCATGATGACATAGTACATAAGGCAAGGATTAGGTTAAGAGTTTCTGAGGTCTGATTTAGTCTGGATTTAAAGTAAGTCTATCAACTCATGTATCCAGACTCTGCCTTGCAAATGAGTGATTTATGCAGTGATGGATTTTGTGCTCCATCAAAGCAACTTACTGTAGTGGAAAAAGCTTTCTCATAGATTCTCAAGTTGCTTCTGTGGTATTCTTTTTTTAGACTTGCTGTTGAGAAATTACTTTAAAGCTGACCTTCATTTATTGAGCTAATACTCTCAAATACTGAAGAAGAGCATCCACAGGAGCATGTTAGCTTCTTGCACTATCCTTAAGTATGGGAGCAGTTTTATTGCCACTCTTATTCAACTAAAAGTTATATAGTCAGTAAGAGCTGGATAGGTACCAGATATCTTAGTGCAGTTTGGGTGAGGGGATTGATACCCAGCTGTGCTTATTTATAGCAGATAAAGGAATTAGTATGAATATCTGTCAAAGAGAACAATCAATTTGAAAAATTGGCAGCTTTTTGTTGTTTCCTCAGTCCAAAATCAGTGAGCAGATTCTGTGTTAGTTGGTGGAAAATACCTACTGGGTCTCTGCAGATGGATTACATCCTCTCTTTATTTTATTACAGTAGGAAACTGCCTAAATTAATTTTCCCCACTCTGTGGCTGAAGCCATGCGTAAGCTCTCTCTGAATTATACATTCAAAATAATAAATCATTTACTGAGTCAAGTCACAAGCTTTTTTGCCTGTCACATGGATGCAGAGACAGTGAATTTGAACGCATATACCATTAACAGCTGGTCTGGGATTTGGACACCAGAGCATTATGTCATCGTCCTTGTATCTTACTCTAGGGGAAAGTATTTTGCTGCAGCAGTGACTGATGTTATTGGGTTTAGCTTTAAGTTACAAAGGGTCTAACTGCAGTGTGGTGCAAGAAAAACACAGATGCACATACATGGAAACACAAGGAATAAGTTTATTTTTTAATACATATATTCAATATTATGTAATACTTATAAATAAATACAATATTTAAAAGCTTTCCATATGCTAAATGTGATCTGTAACAGAACACAGAAAGCCAAAACCAACATATATGAATGAGGAGAAAACGTAATGCCTAGCTTTTGCAGAATGTGTTCAGAAAGTATAGCTCTGGAAGCATTAAAGAGAGCCTGTAACAAACTGATATAAAATGTGTGTTCAGCTGAAATGCATCATGTTTCATAATTACCCTGCTGTGGCAAAATGCCATCATCTTCTATCACTCTACTTTCTTAGCTATGAATGCTCTTACAGGGAGCAAATTCTTCTGTGAAATAAAAGCCTCGTGGTATGTTTCTAGCCTGTTCAAAGGCTTTCAGAAATCTTTCTAGAAACACCATCTGCCCTCTAAATGTTGAAAATTGCTTTAAAATCATTTTTGCAATTAAAGAAATGGAGAAACATTGTTGGTACAGAAAGCATAAGGTAATAAATTATGACACAGGATCTCAGTAACACAGGTGGCTTGTGAATTAGATCCAATTGTGGTATCAACCTTTGGGTTTGTTGTCAGCATCCAGAAAACGCTGCCCAAACAGCTGAACTCCCCTTGCTTGTTCCAGCCTGCCAGAGGCACAGGCTGCTTTCACCAAATAGGCTGAGTTTTGGGAAAGACTTGGGACACTTACTGAAATGATGGTGCTGTTGGCAAGGGTGCAGTGACAGAGGGGAATGGAAGAGTTGGAACACTTCCACATAGTGACCAGTGGAAAGCAGCAAGAAGCTTTCGGAGAAGTTATGACTGATTCAGCATAAATATTTGATTTTTCATGGCATTCATACCATTTATGTTGCATAAACAGCTGACATGGATGCATCAATAGGTGATACTCCATGCACAACTGAAAGGATTATATCCTTCACAGTGCTGAGTGCTTCAAGAGAAGAAGAACTGTTTGAGCCAATAGCAAAACTCACTTTGATTTCAGCAGAGCAGAATAAGGCATGCATTGCACAGATACTTGTACTGTTTCAATATTATTTTGTGAATAATATCATACTTTCCTTCATTTTCCTTCTCTCTGCTGAGTAACATCATGGTGAAGATTCACTCTGATAGCTTTTCCATCAAAGCCATCTATCACAGACCAGATAAATATTAAGAAAAAGTTTCATCTACACCACACAAAGAAGAGGAATTTTTTGTGTGACAAGTGACTTTTCCTGCCTATGCCAGCCTATGTAGCTAGTTTTAAAATGAAAGCATACCAGTCCACTGCCATCCTCATAAAAGCTCTATTTATAGTAATTATATAAAGTAAACTATAGTTGTGTAGTAGATTTATTTTAATAATATTGTTTTCAGCTTAGAAACAGGAACAAATGGTTTCTGCCAGTTTGTTCGGATACACTTGTAAATCATCTCCTACTAATAAGACCAAAATAATGAGTGAGTTTTAGAACCATTCTAGGAAATATTTGCAATTAGAGACTTGGGGACCATAAAAAAAAATAGAGCTTTCAGAGATGATAGACAAATTCTTAGGAGGCACCGGTGTATATATATGAATTCTTTTTGCACAGTAGATTAATTATTTCCTCCTGCTGTGTGATGCTTACAAGAGTAGATTTGCAGCAAATTTAACTATTGCCACCCCAACCAAATGAAAGATATATTACCCAATACACTATTACCCTAAAAATGCAAATTAGTTATGTTCACATTGTATTCTTGTGTGTTGTTCTCATTTATTGACTAGCACATGTAGCACAAACTTTTGCCATCAGTATTTCTCTATCTCACAGATATCTAGAAGCTTCACCATGATACTGCATTTAATATGTATTTTATCACGTCTTATGATTGAGGATGGTCTTTTTGCTTTCAGCTTCTAAAGGGCTTCTGTATCTTTCACGACTGGAGAAAAGAAAGGGACAAAGGACTGGGAAGAAAATTAATTCAAGAACTCTGTAGCTTTGCTCTCTCTGAAGGGAATCCCACCTTTTACCTCCTTGTAGTAAAGCATTTAGACTAGTGGAGCCAGTGGACAACACACGGCCCACAGCAGACTAGTTGGGGGCAAACCACCCTTTATTTAGAAGGGAAATAGAGAAATCATTCCAGCTGATCAGTATGCTGTGTTTGAGTCACAGCTGCCTTCCTCCATAGACCAACCCAAAGCCACCTCTCACACCTCCTCCCTTTGGCTCTGACTCACCGTCAGAATCCACACTGTCCCCCGTGACTGAGTAGGAGATTGTGTTGGTTACAAATGGGCATGAACAGATGTCTCTGTTTACCTTTTCCACCCCCATATCATTTGTTCTTCATGGACAACAGGGAAGAAGACCAAAGTGCAGGATGCACGAGCAATAGGGATATGGATGGTTCATTGGGAACTGTTGCCGAGGAATACGACACTCATTAGTTTGGTCCTTTCCTAAAGAACTCCTGGGATATTGTTTTACTATCGTAGTGTCTTTTAGGCAGACCGAGGCTGCTTGAAAAAAGTCAGGGGAAGTAGAAGAGGCAGAAAGTCTCCTATGTTGATTTTTGACACGTCCCTGCCTCTCCATGCTTAGGAATATGAAATAGGGGCTGTGCCTCTCGCGTTCATTCTTGGTGCCTCCAGAGCTCCACTTCTGAAGAAGGCAAAGCTCTGCGATTTCCCCATCACAGGCCAGTGCACAGTAGACACAACCTGGCCTTTTCCTGGGAGAGGAGGACTCATTTGAATAACGTGACTAATGCCTGAAGTTCTCATCAGCACAGATGCTACAGGCCAAAGACCTGATCCTGATATTTGTTTCGTTAGCCAAGAACAGGCACAGAGCCAAGAGTGTGAGGCAAAGTGCAGATCACAGCCCACACTGGCATCTTTTTTCCTCTCCTCGCTGTGACCATAAGCTGATGCTCCCTGATGCAGACTGTGATTTCAGAGGAGTGAGGGAAGGTGTGGCTGAAGCAGTGCCAGAGGACACAAGTGGAATATGGACCTTTTGGTCCACATAGTTCATGTGGACCTTTTGTTCTTCCCTTCATTTTGGCCTGGGCGATGAAGGGCACTGACAGTATTTCATACAGGGAACCATTCATGCATAATCCCATCTTTTTCTTTTATAAAATCCTTGTGTTCAAGGTCTCTTTGTTGCTATTGTAGGTTTTCCTCATAAACATTAAAATATTTAACAAATTTTTCCCTATCTGAATTTTCCTTTGGTAATTTTCCTTACCCAGTATTTATCATATGGCTGATGCATACAGCTGCCAGGGGGAGTTATTTAATTTCAGGCAGCTCTCTCTTCTCTGCTATTTATTTTGTATCTGGTGAACTAAGGTCACACAGATGCCAGTATACTGTACTATATCTGAAAAGCAGAAACAAGGGACACCTCCGATGGTGAGAGTGGGGTGAATACTGAGGAGCAGCAGTGATTATTTAAAGTATATATGAATAGTTAAACACAAGATGAATTTGTATGGAGGTAAGATTAAAAGATGTGGGGACAGAGAGTGTGCAAAAATCCCAGGCAAGACAGTACTCTAGGAAGGATGTTGATTGCAGACCCCTCTGCAACTTTATAGCTTTTCTTCCTGTAGCCTCCTCCATGTCTGTCCCCTGCTACTTCTGCATTTGCACAAGCACATGAATGTGATTTTTTTTCCTCCACTACTTAGGTCTTGTCTCCTATTTTCCCCCATTCAGACTCTCACTGCATAGTAAAACAAATGGGTGGCTATGGTATGAAAAGTCTATGACGGCTGACCTCAGAGTTCTTGAGAACCAGGACCACTACAGACTACAGTAAATTGGGCATCACCTGAGGGTGACAGGATGTGTGAGAGCACAGTGTTTTCCATATCTACAGGATCTAAGTCTTCTCAAGATCTGTTTTGGAAGAGATTCAGTAGTGTTAGTATCACTAATTGCTCTTCCCACCATATTACTTGACTATCAAATCATGTGTTCAAGAACCCAAACAAATATATTACAGTTCATTCCTTTGCTTATCACTATCTACTCTTTAAATTTGCAGTTATTTCTTGCAAATATACTGTCTCTTCCATTTCCTTTCACTGCCTCCTCTATGCTTTCCCAACTGGATGGAAATCTCCATCTTCTCATAGTGTCTTATTCGACAAATATATTACTTGGTTCCTGAAAATCTCAGTTTTTCATCCTACCAAGTGGTTTGTGCATTTGAAGGAGGGCAATACTTTGTTTTTTTCTCACTGTATTTAATGGCTGCATAAACCCCCCCTACTTTCTGAATTCAGTGTCTCTCTGTTGACGGTTGAGCACTGAGACTGTAAGTTGTGATTTGAGATGATTATGTGGGCGTGGGGTAAAAAGGGTGTCACTGAACATTCAAACTGAGCTCCATCCCACTCCTGCAGGAGAGGCAGCTCTGTGCTGCTTCAGTCTCAAACCATCATGCTTGTAAAGGGCATGCTGTGAAAACACATAAAATGTGCGCACAGAACATGGAGCAGGATTAGCAAAGGACTGCACCACACAGCTGTAGGAGACCTGGAGTAATGCAGAGGAAATGCCTGTAGAATATTAAAAGATAAATCTGAGAAATAGTCTGTGAGGTAGGGAATTTAATAAGGATAATAAAGGAAACTTAGTCAGAGCTATGTTTACCTCAAAGCACATCTATTTAATTGTGTTTTACTTTTGGAGCTGCTTTTAACCTGATTGCCAAGTGATACTGCTGCTCTTTTAATTTCAAATCCCTCTGACCATCTCGCCTGTAGTCCCTTTACAAGTGATGCCATGACCTGGGATTTGTCACCTGACATGTCATTCCTCATGGCAGCATTAGGCTTCAGACACACCATCACAACAAATCAGTAAACAGGAAGATTCAGAAAGAAAATGTCATATCTTGACACATAAGGCAGGGAGTTAGAGAGGAGCAGGAGGTTTGCAAGGCTGAGACCCATCTGTGATTCCACAGTGGAGGGATTTCTCTTGTTCATCACAGTTTTAGCAGTTTATGGGACATATGCTTGATACATATAAAGCTGACCAAAGGTCAAACTCTGCTTTTGGCTACACTGGGGAAAATCCAGTGGATATTGACAATTCTGGGACCTGCACTCATGTTAACTAAAAGGCAGATTTGTCCAAAGAATTAATCAGATATGCTTTTCCCACAGAATAAACCCAGGCAAATGCTGAGATGTTCTGAGATTTCTCACAGATGGAAAAAGACTTTGCAAACTTTTAGGGATCCTCTACCGCAGGAGACAGAAAAGCCCTGGGAGAACTGTGCCTTTTTAATGCCTGAAATATGCGCATCTCACACAAGCAGTTGTCAGCACAAAGCTTTCCAGCTGAAGCAGTTGTAGTGTATGAACTCATTAAGTAAACTAATTTTTTAGCTGTCGTTAAAATTGATCTCAGGTACCTTCATGATCCCTTTTCTCCTTTAATAAACACAGTCTTTTTATGCTGTATGAAAACAGAACAGCAAAGCAGGTCTTTCTGTGAAAGTTTAATGACATAGAATCTCAGCTTCAATCAATTTGATGAGGATAGAATGTGAAACTTGCCTCCAGGGTACAAGACAATTATGCAGAAGAAAAAAACCCTTTGCAGGAAAATTTGCAAGAGTCTGGAAAACACTGTGAAACTCTCTGTTGAGAAAGGTCCATTTCAGGCTCCCATTACCAATTTCATTAAATACTGAGATGGATATGTTAGTTTCTGCCTCTCTAATAAGAACAAAGTAGCTTAATTTGTAATATTTTTTCATGTAGTATCTTTTCCCATGGATTTAGAAGGTGTTACCACAGTGCATTCTTCCAGAGTAAAGACATACAGTTCAGATTTGGATGCGCAACTTGAAGGCATTCAGAATTTCAAAAGTGCTGGGAATTGCATTTTCAGGTGGAATTAAGAGGATCTATCAGTGTGTAGAAACTGGGCCTAGTATGTCTCAGAATGCCTGCTGAAAACAGGAGCCTTCCTGCAGCATGAATGCTTCTGTGAGTCATCCCAGATCAAAGAGCAAGTTAGAAAGTGAGGCAAGGCGGAAAGCAGATCTTGTGACTCCGGGTGTCTGGTTGGATGATGAGATTATCCTGCTCCGCGGAAAGCTGCCGCCAGGGCAGTGACCTATTTACTGACTAGGTCACTTCCATTAGCTCAGTGTTATTGTTCTGTTGTTTTAATTAGTGCCATTTCAAATAAGTGGCCAGCTCTGTGGAAAGGTCAGTACCTTTCTAAACTCTTCCTCTGTACAAATTACGTTGCTAAGGAAACGACACCGGAAAAGTAATCAATTCTGGTTAGACCTCCAATGGCACACGCGGTTGCTTAGCTGCTGGCCAGGCACATCTCACTTGGGAAGATGACTCACTCCATCAGTGTAACTCAGAGCAAACACTGTTCAGCCCTGGCCTAGACACACATGACAAGTACAAACATGTTCTGGAACAATACCAGCTGTTAAAGCATTAATTTTATAGCTGGAGCTAGGGCAATAAATCCTGTTCAGGAAGAACTGGGATTATCTGGTAATATTCTCTCTAGGATACATATGCAGGTGCACCAGACAATCCTCACAAACTCTGTCACTCAGGAAATACAGCTGATTATAGATGTTCAGATTCATGTTGATGTGCCATCCAGCTAGCAAGGCAACTTCAGCGTTTCTCCTGTAAAATGTAGTCCTTGTTAAAAGGCCTGTCTTGTAAATTTGTCCATATCCTTCCTGAAAAAACAAAGCTTTGAAAATGGAACAGAGTTTTTATCATATTCAATCTGGCTTTACTGGCAAAGCTCAGGTCACTAGTGGTCAACATCACCTTATACACTTCATGTATGCATATGGCTGGAAAGTAATTCTGTACTGACAAAGGAGTCATAGTGAACTCACATGAAATGGTTACCCAAATCAAAGGACTCAGAGAAACTGCAGAATTCTTGATGCTATTTATAGAAGTGAATAATTAATGGAGGAGTATAAATCCCATTGCCTTCAGTAGCACATTCTGTATGTGGATATGTGTACAACTTTTAAACACTACAATCTATCAACAGAACAAAAACTTTTGGAAATATCAGTATGCAGACATTTAAATCTAAAGATGTCTTGGCAGACTATAAATCTGTCTTGTGGTGGAGTTTTGTTTCCTGCTAATAGAAACTTGATGCCTAAATGCAGACACTTTTAAGAAAGAACATGAAAGGCACTTGTGAATCAATGCACTTATGTATGTGTGATATTTTAAACTTTCAAATACTCTTATTTTTTTAATACTGTGTTTGGACTTAAAATTAAGCCTAATTTAATAGAATATGATGGATTAAACTCTAAAATCAGTGACATTTTTGCATTTGCATGAACTAGTGAAGGAGAATAATCTATTCACTTGAGTTTACAAAGGGTTTTTAAGTTCATAACTGTGTAATCTTATCCTGAAAACTGTGCCTCTTGCAACAGAGAAATCCTTATATTCCTGTTGAAATACTGGTATGGTACTGGTTCAGGATAAAAAATAGAATCTTAAGCTCAACTGAAAGGAATGTTTACAGTCTTTTCAATAAGCTTTGGATCAAGTGATTACTGAGGCATCAATACCACCACTATAATTCTAGCTTGTTTTTTATTTCATCAGTGTGTCTGATCTAGCTTGAAACACAGCCCACACCTGTTTTGTTTAGGGCATATGGGTCAAGGTCAGAAATCACAATAAAATTATATGTACCAAATGAAAATATTCACAAAAAAACCATGATGTGATGTAGAATTTAGAGGCTACAATCAGGCAGGGCGCCAACAAATACTGCTTACTTTTTAATTTTATGCAAATAACAGAATAGAGAGGGTGCAGGCAGATAGGATTATGTGATTTCTCATCAGATGGCAGGCACAATTGCCTATGGTGATCTGCCATGAAGAGGAATATGCTTGCTAAAAAACTAATCTTTAGGTTTCAGTGCTGAGTACCTTTCTGATGGAAAAAAATTGTCCTAGCTGATGATTAAAATGCTGGCCTTATACAGAAAATATGATTTAAAATATTATTGGCCCTATTATATCTATTATGTCACAGTTCCCATGTGGCATACTGAATATTTCAGCTGTTTATATTAAAAGAATTTTGACAAATTTCAAAACTAAGTCTCTCAAAAGTACCCAACAACTAGCTAATATGTATCAAATTTTAAATCCATGTTTAACTGAACCTTTAAAAAGCTGATAAAGGGAAGGAAAATTCTACACCATGTCCATAATATGACTGAGGAAATATGGCAGATTTTATGGTGATCTGTATTTTGAATATCTACGAAGTGTGATATCCAAAGGACTTTTTTTCCCACACAAGCATACAATGTTTATATCTGAAACATCCATCTTTATGAAGAAGTGCTTTTACTTTCAAATTAGATGAATTCAGCCCTGAAATTTGCATAGAAATACATTTTCTAGTCTTCAAGACCTGTATATGTGGCCACAGCTGTCTAGTTGGTTTTCAGGTAAATGCTTGACTACAGCAACTTTAGAAAGTATTTGTTTTAATCACTTCAATTTACATATTTATTTCACCTAAATATAATTTTAAACCTTTTATTAGAGTTCTTTTCCAATGAAACCATATAAAATCCAGACATATAAGCAGTTTGGGATAGTGTTTTCCCACCAGGATGAAGCACATATTTCACAGTCTTGTATTCTTTGTGAAGTTAATTAAAGCCTTTCATTTCTTTCATCAGAATTGCTACAGATAGTAATCTGTCTTTTGTGACTTACGTGACTGCAATATGGAATATATATGCACATTTTTACTGTCTTTATGCATGTTGGCTCTATTTGGTACACTTATTCTCATGATTCAGTTGTTAATTTTTTAAAATAAGATTGATCAATTTCCATATAGCTGTTTGTTCTTTTAGCATTTGCTCTGCATTAATTCTTCAGAGGCAAGGATGAAGGCTGGTCATTTAGATTTCTATTTACCATTCAGACTGGTGTTGGTGTTGGAGATTCTGCATCTTATCCACTGAAGAATAACTGGGGTTTGGGGTTTTTTTGCTTTGATTTCTAGAAAACTTAGATACAATGATAGCTGAGCAGACAAAGAAGAAGCTTGAGAACCCTTCCACTAGAACCAGGACAAAACTAACAGCAGGTACTTTTTCTACAATTTTCTCTCCTGGAATAACATGGTTTTTTAACCTATTCAGTTAAAAGTGTGCTAATTGCAGACTACTTGTTAAAGCTACAGTGCCTCAATGACCTGTAGCCACAGCTGGGTTTTCTAAACACGCAACAAGAGAGAAATTTTCACTTAATTGTCCAGTCTTCGAGAAGTATATTCACTGTCTTTTTCCTCAGTGGAGTCCAGACATTACACATACACAAAAGCAAGCTGTATCAGTGCTTTTTAATACTTAAGTAATAATGAAAAACCATTATTTGCCAACTGTGGATCTAGTGAATGCAAATTTCATATAATTTTTCTCTGCACAAAGAAATGTGCCTTTGCATTGTTGTCACCCGTATTCAGCTACTGTGTGTAAGAGCAGAAACAGGCATTCCTCTTTCCTGAGGTCCGGAGTAGAGATGACCTTTAGAAACCACTTTGAGACAGACTCCAATGAGGCTCTTCTTCAATCATCAGTCAAAATCCAGTACTTTTCAAAGTTCATATTGATGTGATTGAGAAATGCTGTTGGTATATTTGACGCAAAATTGTTTGCTCTCATTATTTCTCTAGACAAGAGTAGTGAAGAAGCAGATAGTACGAAGGAAGAAGCAGCTAAAATGGAAAAGGAATATGAAGTTTCAAAGGATTCCACAAAAAATGAAGGACAAAATGCAGCAGGAAACAGTGAAGAATCTGGAGGTACAAAATAGCCACTGCTTTTCCTACTATGTACACTCCAAGTGATTGGAGTCTTTTCCTATCTTTGGTATTGTTTTCCCATGGTGTTAGCATAAATATCTTCAGTCTATAGTAACTGGGAGTCAGCACATAACAGCTTGATTCAGAAGTATACTTATCTGCCAAGTTTTAAACATATGGTACTATATCCTTTGCTGAGCAATCTTTCATAGAATTCATAGCCCCTTTTGAGAACAATATGAAATGCAGTTTGGCACAGTAGTACAGAGAGATTTTGCTTCTTTGGATCTGTGGCTTTTCAGTGAAGTTGGATGGTCAGGATATTCAATAATCTGAGCAGGCCCATTGATTTCTATAGTTTGTGTTAGAACAAGCTGGTACTGAAAGGTAGTGAAGAGCTCTGCAGTGACACGATTTATATTGCCCATCACTAGAGGTTAGGGGTTATCAGCAATTAAGCTGTTTTACATAACTTTGAAAACTTATTACAGTAAGTTAGTGTCTCCCTAAGTAAGCATAGCATAGTAGTACTGTTATTTTTGTCATGCCTCATCATGACAAATAATGCCTCTTGCTAAATTAGACTGTGCTGGCTGAAGTCGCCTGGGTGCAAATCAGATACTCTATCTCAAAACAAATCTGCAGGGGACATTGTGCTCCTCATCGTGCTGAACTCTTGAAGGAGAATGTTTGTTGGTGCAGAAACCTTTCAGTGAGTTCTTATTGCAAAAGGTCCAGCATAAGTATCTATGTTTTGTAGTCAGTTGGTTAAACAAAATTGCTTCTAATCTCTTTGCACTGTTGCTGTCTGATGCTTGTACTTTTTGGAATGCGGTGTTTTCACTCAGCCTGCTCAGTAATGAATTGCAGAAATCAGGACTGCAGAGGAATGTAGTCCATCAGTCACCTGGTTCAGCCCTGTGGGCAGTGCAGCCACTCACAGATGGAAGGTGGCATTTTTTCCAGCAGCTTATTTATTTGAACATAGAAGAGGAAAATAGCTCAAGATGGCTGTCTGATTTCACAGTAAAGTTGTCTGAATACACGTGGGAAGTGATAAATAACACATTTTGCTTGTCTCTTGAAGATCTGTCCTTTCAGTTCGGTTCAGGTTATTTTCCTTTACCTTCAGCCCAATATCTTTTTAGAAATTTAAATTGGATCAGTATTTAGTTCTTTGTCTCATCATGCAATGCCCTTGCTCTTTCACAGAGTAACTTATTATAAAGTTACTGCACTTCCAGCTCAAAAATGATAGTATATCTAATATTGTATTCACTTACTAACAGGAGCAGACATGCACAGTTGGCAATAGGAACCTTCTACACACTAATCACACTAGGTTTTTATTCCTGACAAATGTAAGAACATTACATCAATAAAGCTCCAGCCAAGTTAAGAATTCAAAATCCATTAGCTGGAATATTTCCTTAGGGGCCTTATTAGGTAATCCTTGAACTAATTCTGTCCTGTGTGCTTTCTGGTCCAAAAATAGCCATCACTTTAAAATTTTGGCAATAAGAAGGAGTTATCATGGTAATTTTAATACATCCTTTTTCTCAGTAAATATAGTAGCTATATTTCAACTTGTCTTTCCAAAATACCACAATTCTGGGTTTGCTGTATGCTGTTAGTACTACAGTATGGACGAGTATTGATACTGAAAGCTCTTAGTCCTAATTAAGTCATTCCTTGCTGTCTCAATATCTTGTTTGCTGAACAATTATGACGATCAAAAAGCTACAGGTTGCTTTTAATCTGCACATGCAGGTTTTGTGGATACCACAAAAAGTTATGTATAAAGATCAAAAAAAGCCCTGATCCTAAGTTTGTGTATGACTAATCTTGCACAGGCAAAACCTGCTAGCCATCTGTGGGAATTTTGCCTGACTAAGTTTGACAGGACTCAGGTTTTAAACAGAAACTAAGAATAGTTTTAATCTGCCTTCACTGTGACCAGCTTCACCCAGTTAAGCAAGCTGCATCAATCATTGATGTAAGTGCCTGATTTCTCTCTCATCCTTTCCTTCAGGGAAATCTGAGGCATATTTGGAAGCAATCAGGAAGAACATAGAATGGCTGAAAAAACACAATAAACAAGGTAACAAAGAAGGTATGAAGCAAAAGGCCTTGACATTGGGGTGGGCACTATATATATTATAAAGCAAGTAATTTATATTGTGTTGTATAACTTAGCATTAGTTATAAGCTAAATAATAGTAATGTGAAACTGTGCTTGTCTAGATTATAGTGATCATTATCAGTATTAGAGTTAGATAATACAGGTCATGTGAAAGTTAAACCAATGAACAGAAATAGCAAACTAAGGTAGATTAATGTAAACTGGCTGAAATGGCCACTGGCCACAAAACGCACAGAGGCTGACCGGTCAGCCATGTGCTGTCCACACAGTCATGCTGGTCTGCCTGTCGTCAAGTAAAAGTGTGTCAGTTGCGTCTAGTGCTTCATTTCTTAGCTCATTATGTCTTTTAATTATGATTTTATATGTGAGATAGATGTATTTGAAATGTCAGGATGTGTCTAGAGAAGCTGGGTGCATCTGGCCAGCATGCCTGCACAAATAGCAGTGAGTCTCGTTTCATAACAAGGAATAGTTAAGATACAAACTTCTGTCAGTAGCACTGTAATAGGTTGGATTACAGCCCAAATCAACTCGAATGACTTGTAGCTCTCACACGCAAAGCTGTGTAGAAGGGAGCAGCACTGAAGCAGCTGCACAGGGTTTGCTCACCAGCTGTCCCACCATTTGCCTCTTCCTCGGAGGCAGGGCTGTGTGAGAGCTGCCGGCAGGGACATAACAGCAGCAGGATTTCTCATTTATTTTTCACAGATCTTTATTTATCCATACCATTTTTTCCCCTCAAGTTCTTATATAAAACCAGCCTCCTATCCCTATTCTCTACCATGGCTGTGTGTTCTGCCATCACCCACTCTGGAAATGAAGGTTCCTAGCCAAGGGATCCATCCCTGGGCTATGACTGGCGCCTGGCAAGAAGGATCGTTCTTGCACCAGCCAAGCAGAGAGTGATCTGAGATGAGATTAGCCCTGGGATAGATTTATCCATCCTCTCTGTGAGTTGATGTGTGTATGAATTACATTTCAGAGATGAGTGCATGCCTACAACCCAACACATTCATTTTCCTGTATAGAAACTGTAATAGGAAGGACTTCTAAAAAAATGTCTGTCGTTCAAATCGTTTCCACACAATGGCAGCAGTGGCAGTCAGCAGCAGGCCTACATATCTGCTCAAGAGTTTTCCTGCCAATTCTAATTAATGGTTCTGTTTAGCAATGTACTCATTATAGTAATTAGGTCTCAGTCATGTGTGATTATATCTCTGTATCACACATATTGCCTGGGCAGCCCCTCGCTCCTCTTTACAGTAATTTTTCTTCCGCACTGCTGCAGTCTGAAAATGGCTGTGACTGCAGATCAATAGCATTTTATCTGCCTGTGAATGCATTAAGATATACATTTCTTTGTAAATGGATTTTCATTTGCATTAGAATATATTTATTGTCCTCTGGCAATGGAAATGGGCCTTAAAGTGTGTGTAAGTTATGACCAAATTAGAATAGTATTCTTACTCTTCTGATACATCATCTTTATTGTGCCTTTCCATACTCTTTATTTTTGTAAAATGCTAATTCAGTTCCCCTGGGATGATGTTAAAAGAAGTACAGTCAGGGTAAGCTTATCTAACTGTGAATGCATTGCAGTGTTTCTTCAGTGCAAGATTAGGTGGTATTGGTGTGCTCATCAATCATTTCTCCACTTCCAGCTGGCACCTGGGACCTGGCGGAAAAGCCATTCTCAAAGTAATTCATGTATTAAAATGGCCAATCTTTTCCAGCCCTACTCATGGATTGGTTTACTCACCAAATACACTTGAAGACATTTAGGTTTTCTTCAGGCAAATGTTTGTAGATCCTTAGCTTTGTATGCATTTCAGTAGAAATTATTATTCATTCAATTACTAATAACCCTGGAAATGTTGATTTGCATTTCCTCAGTTTAAAAATATCAATTGCCTATTAAGGAGGGCTGGTAAGCTTAAGTGGCTGGATGATTTAAAGACAAACGTGTGAAAAGCCTGGATTTTGGGCTGATTGCCTTTTGTGTCCAAAGTTTGTTTTGCCTGTTTACAATCTATAGGCTCCATGGGCCTGTCCATATCTCTCAGACCTGGCTTGATGTTTGAAACCATTGCAGAACTGAGGCATTGAAATAATACATGCAAAGAGCATGTGCGGATTTTTCAACAAATACTTAGGTAGTTTATAGCTTCATAACACTAACAACAGCCATTTAGAAATTCAAGTAAATTCTATAATAAATTTCAGTGGCAAGTGGCTTGATTTGAATATGCAAATAAGAGCTCACTTCATTTACTGTAGCTGTTTCACAGCTCAGTGTAATGCTGCAGCTGTTGCGGGGAGTATAACCCAAAGCTGATTTTTCTAATTACAATGGGTTGTAAATAAGTATTAGAAATTAGCAGTTATCAATTTCTAGAAAAAAAAAAATCAATATAAATTGCCGTGAGATATACAAATTAGCCAGAATTGGATAATATCGTAATGGTTGTAATCCCATACACAGTGTTTAGTAATTAAACCTTCACATTTCCACACAGTGATCTGAGAGTTATAAATAGTTTGCTAGAAGTAAAATAAGCGCAAAGACTTTAATGTGAAAAATGTGGATATTAAATTAGCTTAGTATTTGTTCTTCATTTATTTCCATTCCTTTCACTGGAGACCCTCATTCTGTCAACATGAATGAAATCTCACATCCTTATTATGAAATTTCTCAGTGCTATTTGTCCCTATTACTCACACAGGATGGAGAGAGAAGCAGGTTACATTCTCTTGAGTAATGACAGTAAGAGATCAGACAAGAAATCCTGGCCTCAGTACAGCAAATGACAAAATTCCTCTTAACTCAGATATGGAGAGGACACCTCTGCGGGAGTGGGGAGGGTTTAATATCAATTTTCTGTGTTACTCATTTGAAATTGCCGTATACTATTATAAAAATGATTGGAAGTGTCAATTTACTTCTTAATATATTTCTATTTCTATTCAATTTTGGTCAATTTTTGAACTCTAAAAACCCAGTAAATCATTATTGTCTATTTTGTTAAGAATGTACAGTTTGAAAGAAGGTCCTTCCACATATTGCTGTGTGACGTTATACACTGGACTACATTGCAAAATCAGTGTTAATGCATTCTGAAGGCTCTGCCTGTGGAATAAGGAATTTATACTGAAAAAATCAGAATGTATCTGTTCTAATTTATTTAACTTAGTATGAACCCTTAAAACATTGATTGTCTTTTGATTTTAACAAATTATCTTCTAACAAATTAAGCTTTACATTTTATGCAGCAAATTATGTAACTGAAACGTTACTGTGTTTATGTGTGAATGTACAGAATCTGTTGCCAGAGTCACAACTACACAATGGGTTACCTTATTTGAAAGATTGCTTTGCAGTACAATTCTTTTCATGGAAATAGTGATGTTTTCCAGCACAGGAAAAGTCTATTTAATGCATATGGAGTGAATCAGGCTGCGTAGATGCACTCGTCTATTGAAAAAAGGGAGAAGGATCTTTCAGCACTCTATTGCAGATTGACAGAGGAAGGTTGTCAAAAACTGACACTAACACAGTCACAAAGACTGCTCACTGCAGTATTTTTCAAACCAGAATATTATGTTCTGTATCAAGGTAAATAATTGTATTATTTTGATCTATTTTCAGGAAGTTGCTTTCATGAAATACAGTGTTTGTAGTAAGTGGAAATTTTACTGGGATTTCAGTAGGAAATAGTCCATTTAATACTTTCTTTTGATTCCATGACAGCTGTGAAAATAATAGGGTTTTAACAACAGCTTTTGCTGTGCAGACTAGAACATCAAATCTCTGAACCAGAAAATATTCTTGCTTTAGCATTTGACAGCAATCAATCAAGAGCAAGAGATGATTATTCATTTTGAATACTAAATGCACTGTGATGTGTAAAAAGTCTTTGTGCAGGTGTTTTGGGTTTTATGTTTTCACAAGGTGCACTTACAGTGAATTCTCTTTATGTTTGATAAAGTGCATTGGTTGGATAAACTTTACAATGACAGTGTTTCTTAGGTGAAGCAGTATAATGGCAATGACTCACTGTGCAAATGAATTCTTATTTTTCAGACTATGATCTTTCAAAGCTGAGAGATTTCATTGATCAGCAAGCTGATGCATATGTGGACAAGGGCATCCTGGACAAGGAAGAGGCTGATGTAATTAAACGCATCTATGGCAGCCTGTAAAAAGTTAGTGACGGCCAAACATGTAGAAATCTAGTACAGTTTGCCCCACTCCTGGCTCAGTGACTTACGATCTGTTAATTTGAGGATATCATTAGAAATGCTCTGTTTACATTGTACTGACAACTTTGTAGACAGAAATGAAGAGCTGTAGTGCTCCATTCACTTTCTGCATACTGTATTTTCCTACATTCACAAATCAACCCTAAACACCAAATTCTGACACTGAATTTCTATTTGATAGGGTAAATATTTCTGTAATGCTCTCTTTGATTTATTATTTGTGTTTGGTTTATTTTTGTAGCTAAACCAATCATTTCTGATGGAAAGTTCTTTTAATCTTTTTGCTCTGACTCAACAAGCTTTCAATAGATGCAACTATGTAAAGGGCATTATTAGAAAATAGCTCATAGTTCTCTAAATAAAATATTTGAAAATAATTTACCTATAAAAGTTTTCATTAATCATAATATTATTTTATATTCAGAAATTTGGGGTTTAAATACTAATACCTTTTTTTTTTGATCCTTTTTTATTTCTTTATGTAGTATTCTGTAACTTGGACTGTAGTGTCCTTAGCTAACTGACAATTCTTTGACATTACAATTGCCTTTCATATGACAGAACTGTATTCTCTTCTTCAGCATGTGTGAACATTCTCTTTGGTGCACCATTTGATGATTGTGCATGCATAATTAGTTGAATTCCTGATGTGAATATCCTGATAACAAGTGTAAATAGCCATTGCTTTCTCTAAAAAAAAAAAAAAAGGAAAGCAATTCAAGTCATTTTGCATGGAAAGGGAGGTTTGCAACTAGAGATGTTTTTAGGAACATGGGCCCTGCTTTTCAGAAAGAAAGAATCTATTGTATCTCAGTATCTCTGAATATCAAGGCTGTGGTCTGTTTACTGACCTCTGTTCTGTGCTGAGCAGTATTCTCTTGGAAAACTTTTCTTTTACTTTTTTTTTTTTTTTGCCTATATGCTAGCATTAGCCAAGAATTTGGTACTTCCCAAAGAATGAAAAACGAAAACAGAAAGTCACCCTCATTCTTCTTCCTCAATTTACAGAGTTTTGGAAGAATTTTTTAAGAGGTCTTTTATCTTTAAGTGAATGGATAATTTTATGTATGAAGAACTTATGAAGCAAGATCAAAGGTAAAGAAGCTTTTAGAAAGGTAAATTTTAAATTGAGTTCCAGAAGATGTAAATCCTGAGATTTTACCACCTGCAGCAGTTATTTGTGTAGGTGAACTCCAGGAAAATCCTATACTCCTTACTTACAGATTCTTCATTCATAATTGAGGTTATCCCTTCTCTGATTTTAAAAAAAAAAAAAAAACCCTCATGATGTCTCTAAGACTGATACAGTTAAAAAATGTTATCTGATGCAGAGATTGGAATCTGCCTGCCAGTGAAGGGAGATTCTGACTTACAGCACTGCCTGCACAGCACAAAGTTCTGTAAATGTTAAATCACTTCCTTGGGTCATTTCCTCCTCACAGCTGGAGATTGAGGAGGAGATTTGAGCAATGTTTCTCAGCCAGCTGAAGTAAACTCTGGAATCCCTGCAAAACATAAATTGTCAATTAAGCATTATTGATAACCAATAATAAGTGAATGTGATAGCACTGAGGTGTAACAGCATAACTCTTGGCAAACTGATGATGCACAAGCTGGTGAATGTTTTCTAGCAGCCACAAAGGATATCACTGCCTGCTCATACACATCCTGATATGAATCATTGAATTGCAGTATCAGTCACTAATGGTGATTTTTTTTTAAGGTAAAAACTGTATCCAAAAATGTACTCAATGTAAGCTTCCTCTTTGAAAAATAGTCCCTTAGAAATTTTATAGAGAAAATAATTAGAAAAAAAGAATTCCTGTTATTTTGAATGAGTGTATTTGTTCTCATCTAAACCCTCTAATTTGTTTATTGTTATTTGCTACTGTTCCCAAAGATCTGAATTTGTTTGTGTCCCTGTAGATCTCAGTTGTGTTCTGCAACAGCTCGTGACTTACTTTCTTATGTGACTGTCACACAGGAAAAGCAGACTGTTTCCCAAATTTGGATTTATGAAAGAAATCAGGAGAATGGTAACTAACCATAGACTTTTATAGCTGGGGAAGAGGTAGTGACCTAGGATCTGCACTTGAAAAAAGCAAAAAAAAGGACAAACTTTCCTTCCGCAATGGCTACTTTAAAAAAGACCCCAAATTTTCTTCTCCTATCAAAATAAGGAGTAGTATAATAATATTTTCAGTTCTCATTGGGAATTAGTTTCTTACTTTGGCATCTCACAAGTCTGGTACTAAAGGGAAGATGTCATCAACCTGTGATAATGAACAGTATGTGTCCACAGAAAGCCTGGTGTGATATTTGTTACCCTCTCAGTTTTGCAAATTTTATAACTTCTGCAAAGTATCAATGACATAATTTAGGAAGAAAAAAAGTCCCAGCAATGGGTATGACCTGATTGTATTTCAGAGTATGCATGTTCTTGGACCTGTTCCCTGCTCACCCTGCTGCTGTGCACCCCTTGGGGTACATATGGACATAACTGGACCAACCTGAAGAGTAGCTGAGAACAGAGCAAGCCTCTGACAGATAGACCAGAAATCACAGCTACGGTTCCTCAAACTAAATTTACTTTCCATGCTGCCCAAGCCCACTAAACTTGTTATTTGAATGCTTCAAATACTGGTTTCGTTGCCGGTACATCGGATGAACATCTATCGGTACATCACACCTCTCAGAACTAGCCAGTAAAACACAGCCAGCCTGATGAATCACCCTGCGTTTCTAAAGGGCTGTGACTTACTCAAAATAAAATCAATCCGAGTGACGCAAGTTTCCACCTGCAGTACAGATCACTCCTTATTTTGCAGGGAACACTTGGAGCACATTAGGACTGGACATCACTGCTGTGTGTTTAGTCATAATTAGTAAATCATATTCTGTCAGTGCTTGCTTTCTTCCTGGTGAGAAAGCTATTTTCAACAACTGCACATCTCTGGTTCTAAACTGACAAAAATTGGTTTCTGTGTTGTTTCTGTCTCTGCTGGATCCTTCAGAAATCCTTCACTCCTAAATTATCACTGAAAATGTAACAAGTACAACATATATGGTATTCACCTTTCGAGCTTTTCTAATAGACTATTGTTTCTGATACTGTACTTTATTAAACACTTTACTACAAGCTACATTAGTGTGCTGCTTTTGGCTGGGGTAGAGTTTATTTTCTCCATAGTAACCAATATAGGGCTATGTTCTGGATCTGTGCTGGAAATACAAATGTGTTGATAACACAGATGTGTTTTAGTTTTTGCTGAGCAGAGTTTGCACAGAGCCAAGGCCTTTCCTGCTCCTCACCCCACCACTGAGGAAGCTGGGGGTGCACAAGAAGCTGGGAGGGGACACAGCCAGGAAAGCTGATCCCAACTGACCCAAGGGATATCCCAGACCATGTGGTGCCATCCTCAGTAAATAAAGCTGGGAAGAAGGAGGAAGTGGGTGAGGGGTTCAGGGTGATGATGTTTGTTTTCCCAAATAACTGTTACTTGTGATGGAGCCCTGCTTTCTTGGAGATGGCTGAACCCCTGCCTGCCCATGGGAAGTGGTAAATGAATTCCTTGTTCTCCTTTGCTTGCGTGCACAGCTTTTGCATTACCTATTAAACTGCCTTTATCTCAACCTGTGAGTTTTCTCACTTTCACCCTTGTGATTCTCTGCCCCATCCCACTGCGGGGGAGTGAGTGACTGTCTGTGTGGGGCTGAGTTGCCAGCTGGGGTTAAACCACAAGAAGCAGTACAAGGCTGCTGTTGTGTGTCAGAGAATGCATCTTTTCTATCCACTGCCCAGCTTTTTGAGGCTATCCTGCACCACGGAGCAATAGGAGTTCATTGCAATGCAGGAAGGGGTGGGATGCCACAGGAATGCCCTGAGAATGTTAGATGCAACTACAGCTCCTGGTGGCTGAGTTAGCTGGATTTACAGGGCTTTACAGCCACGTTACAACTGAGTCCCAAATGTAAACTTTTTATCAGGTACGTTCCACATATTTCATTTAAAAAGATCCTAGTCCAAGCCTGCCCAGATTTTGATTTTTGAAGCTTTGATTGAAGAAATATGTAAAAATAAAACTTCAAACATGTAGGTTCCTCACCACAAAACAGCTGCAAAACATGGAATTTTATCTGCTTCACTTCAGCCTGACATTGCCCTATCCCAGCCCTAAACCACACCTTGTAGGATTGCTAAAAATATGAAAACAAAGAATGAAACTACAAGTGTGCGAAGAATAGAGTGGGAAGCAAAATATACATGATAATGAATAAAAATACATCAAATATACAGAAAAATGTCACTTTGCTAAATAATAATATGAAAATGTGAATTAAGATATTAAAACATTAGTTATTTCAGAGTCTTAAGAACTCTTTTGTTTTAAGGGTAGTAAAGCCCCACTTCGACTCGCTCTGAGTGTATTACAGACAAGTTCCAGGCGCTGTTCCCTCTCACCTGCTCAGTTCTTCCAGGGCTGAGCAAGCCCAGGGTGCCCAGGGTGCCCCAGGGCCCTGTGTGTGACACCCACAGTGGTGAGGGGCCATGGGATCTTCCGGCAGAGAACGGGTATGAGAAACTGGCAGAGGCAGGAGAAGGCAATTCCTAAAAGTATTTTACCTATACGTAAAGGCAGTCAGTCTCTGGATTCGCCCTAGGGATTGTGACACACCACATCTATCTATCTGCCTGAAAACAGCAACAGGCATTAATTAACCACAACGAAATGTAGTGCTTTGCCCCCAGGGGCTGCCAGATCAGAGAATGTGTTTAGCTCAGGCCAAAGCCGGGGTGCCACAGACGAGGAGCCTCAGCCGGCCCGGGGCCCCTCAGGGCCCAGCCCAGCGGGAGGCCCCCGGCCGTGAACAGCACCCAGCCCCAGGGCAGGGCACAGGGGCTGCCACAGGCTCTGCTGAACAGGGCTGCAAGAGCCAAAGACGAGGGAGTGGAAGGAAAAGCTGAGGCCTCTCTGCCTGGCCCTGCGCCCTTGCGGCACCACGAAGGGGATCTGAGCGGCAGGAGAGGAGCAGAGACCTGCTGCTCTGGGACGGCCGAGGCAAGGTAGGGCTCGTGCAGGTGGCCTTTGTGTCGGGCACTGGCGGCCCTGAGCTCCTCCCTGAGGGAAGGTGCTTCTGTGGCACAGATGGCTGGGGGGTCTCCATGGGTTTTGCAATGAGTGCGTGGGGTGGTTCTCAGGGGCTGGTATCTGCAGCGTGGCTGCTGCTGAGAGGAGCCTGCGAGGCCATGGGGCTGTGGCGTGTTAAGGGTGATAGAGCTGCTTTCTCCCTTGTGCTTCTGTGTGGCTTCCTCAGTCAGGGAGAACAGGTGCAAATGCTGTTTGTCCTGAAGGTCCCGCAGCCCACGAGCACAGCCCTGCTCTTGGGCAGGCCGGAGCGAAATGTGGCTCCCCAGAGGTTGCTCAGCCTGGTACAGGGGGCAGGAAGTGCAGTGCTCGCTGTGCTAGGGCAGCTGTGCTTCTCACATGCTCAGCAAAGCACCCCGCTCCTGGGTGTGCTGGAGGGGTGGGGAATCACCACAGCAGGTCTTAGGTAGAAAAGGATTAAATTTTTCTGCAGGGCTGTAAAATATAACTGGGCTTGAAGCTAGGGTTGCCTTTGGAAAAGTAGTTCCTTCTGGGTTTGTAATGTCCTACTGAAATTAACCGGCAACAAGAGAAGTTACTTTCTTGTAAGAAATAGATACAATTTAAGAAAGATACAAGACCTTAAACTAATTCACCAGTCTCTTCAAGAAAAATCACTGCTTCCTTTTATTCACTCTAAGCTTTTCCTGTTGTTGTGTGCCACTGCAGACCTTCTCTTTAGGACAAGCTAGAGTTGATTTGAATGAGCCTGCTGGCTCGGAGTTCCTGCCAGCTCTAGGGAAATACCAAATCCTGCTGAGCTTTGGATTTTTACTTCTGGTCTTAGTAAATTAATGAAACTTTCCATATTGCTTCCCTCTTAACATACTGCAGAAAGGTTTTGCTGTGAGGGAGTGATAAACTATATTGATGAGCTGAAAGATAGGAAACTGCATCTGTTGCAGTGGGAATCCAGGAAATCTTTAATGAGCGTTTTGTGAAGTTTATAAAATACCTGAGGAAAAAATACAGGACATTTAACAAGAAGTTGCTAATACACTAAGTTCAGGGCTGCACTCTGCCTACCTGAGCTTCAGGTGGGGTCCGCTTGCAGACTTGAATAGTGGCACCTCTTCTCAGAACAGGAAAGGCTTGCCAATGTGACTTATTCAGCTTAACAGCCTGCACAACTAGGGCAAATAGCTCTTACAGGTCTCACTTAGGAGGGTGAGTTATATGGCAAAGACATTATTTACCCTGAAATTAGTGTCTAATAACTCATGTAACTAGACAAACCATTCTTCCCATAAAACAGGCTAGAACCATGCTGATTTCATTATGAACAGACACACTGGTATTTTTTGTATTTTATTAAATTAAAACCACACAAAATATAACTGCACACAAGAACACACATCTGATATTCCAATGTCATATCTCACAAGGAAAAATCTCTTGCTGTAACTCATCCCTTTTATTAGTAGAAATCCAATTTGCAAACAGTTCTTTAACCATAAAGGCTTTAACTAATCAAAACAAGTTGAATTCTCCTTCCTAGGAATACATCATAACCACGCACAGACACACACAGGGTTCAGAGGCAAGTTCTGTAGCCCTGAAGTAGACAAAACTTCCACAGCAAACTTGCCTATGTTTGCAGAATAAGTAAATTTCTATTACTTTCATCGTTTGTCATTTACAAGCAAACTTATTTAATATTTTTAAATACTTAAAACAAATTTCACTTTAACAAGTATTTACAAAATCTTTACTAAAGATCAACATCTGCATAAAGGTGACCTCAAGGATATATTGTTGCTACCATGCTACAGTCTGCACAGAAGGGGTAAAAAGGCCATTGCTAGTTTTGGAAGGCTTAAACCTTTTATTGATATAGCATAAGGACATTAACCTATGGAAGGCAGAAGAGGTCATAATTTCAGTGCAATTACCCATTCATGACTTCTTTTAAAGTACATCAAGAGGATGAGTCCAAAAGACTTGGGTTTTGAATTACTGACTGTTTAGTTCTTTAAGAACTGATTTCATGGAAGTTTTCAGGCCATCACATCTGTCTTCTACTGGTGATACGAAGAAGTTGCATAGGGACCTTCCTCATTCTCCTCATCTCTAAAAAGAAAATTATCATAATCATCAGGTCAGGAACATACCATGTCTCAACAGTAAAACTCTAATGAAAATACAGGTGACCAGTTTTCCTAACAGATCAAATTAGGCAATACCAGCCTTGCCTGAGATGAATACTTGCAGTATAATATTGTAGTTACACATCTCTGGAGTTCCTGAGATGTCAAGAACATAATGCAGAAAGCAAGTCAAGTTGTCTAAGTTCAACAACATCAGAATGTATTTAAAGAACTAATCTTCATCAAATCAAGATGAAAAACTTAAAGGAAAACCAAGTGGAGGGCATCCTGGAGTTCCTGTACTGTTGCTTTCAATTTCTTCTTTTAAAAAAGTAAGCTTAGCTAGAGGTGTATTTCCGTATTTTGAATGGCAGGGGGTACAGACAGACCAAATGAAGCAAGAACAGGAGCAGTCCATCATAGCTTAGGTGGATCTGTGCTTTGATGCTGCAAGGATATTCCTGATGTATACTTCCTGTGCATCAACCACCATTGAGACTGATCACTTGGATTTTCCAAGGAAAAAGCAATTGTTCCCAACTGCTGTTGTTAATGCAGTGACTGGATAAAGCAAAGTAATATTGGGACTAAAACATCCTCAGGAAAAATCAGTCTGGCTGCTGTTTACTTGAGAATACTGCCTTGAAAAAAAAAAGTGGTTATGTAAAGCTATTGCAGTGCAGCATCTAGTACTAAACCAAGCATGCCAAGTTCTCTCAAGATCATTGCTTTGTACTACTGTAGCTTCAAAGTTTTGTTCCTGAGAGTCCAGCCTTAAAGCTGCTGCCAAGTTTAGTGTTTTGGCAGGAAAAGAAGGACTTTACAGTTGCTACACTGTGAAAGGATTACTTTTAATACTGTATGTGCCTTCATACAAAGGTACAGTTATTCAAAGAGTCTAATAATGACATAAGGTAAAAATTAAATATTTCAGTATCAAAACCATGCAGACCTTTCCCTAATAACTTTTAAACATGATTATTTATCTTCAATTTAAATTTCATATAACCCCAAAATAGAATTGAAGAACCCTACAAACTACCCAAACAGCAGAGTAACTTGCACTTGTTTTCCCAGCAAAATTATCATCTTAAGCCAAAAGCATAGCATTTTTTTTTGCCTTGAAATAATCTTGCCAAAAAAAGAAACCTCAAAAACCCAAGTTTTGGATGGAACTGGTAGTTATTGCAGGGATGTGTGGTTACAGTAGTACTTAGAACGGATTTTTAGCCTTTCTTACAAATACATCTATTTACATTAGTGATGCTACAGACCAAGTACCAAGCAGGATTCATAAGATACAGATGATCTGTGTCCATTTAAATAGTATCCTTCTTTATATCCTCAGTTCTGCATTCAAAACTGCCATGGAATACTATCATTTGCAGATGATTTTCATGATACATGGCATGACAGTAAAGTAAGGAAGCAAACAATTCACGTTTAGTCAAATAAGCACTAAACCACTTTTACTTATCGATTCTCTCAAGACAACACATTTTAAAATTTTTTTCAGAATTGAAACCTATCAACATATCAAGCTTGCAAGATTGAACTGCAGGACTGTAAAATTCAACCATAACAACTTGGCCAAAGCTAAATATTTCAGTAAGTACATTCTGAAGCTCCAATATATGCCCTTCTGGGGCAGTGGGTTTCTAGCCACAAATGTGCAGAACTTAATTGCAAGCAGCAATCTCCTGCTAGTTTGTGTGAGGATGAAGGAGAACTTTTATATTTTCAGAGCTTAGACTGTCCAGGGGGAGAAACTTACTTTCTATGCTCTACACTGGAAATTACTCTGTACTGCTTAGTTTTGTTGTAATTCCCCTTTTAGGAAAATGAAATATGTTAGTTACAGGAAAAATGTCCTTCCTTCTAATGAAAGGCTGCCAGAATCAGATTTTCAGTTATTCTTCTTAAAAGCCTTAATATAGAAATAACATCCATCCTGACATGGCAACAGCCAAACACTGAACCGAAATGAACTGCAGTTGATTATGGGTGAATACAGACAACTGAAGAGCTGAAATAATGATGTTATATTAGCAGGTCTTCAGATATCCAAGTAACAAACCCATTGTCTAGGCTGTTTGTCCCCACTTCCCTTGTGTAACGTGCCTTGGATACAGGTGGCAGTTGTCAGCAGAGGGCAGAAGGCCAGCACTGGGGTGATGGCCAGCTTTGGGGCGTTTCTGTACATGTTACCAAGGTTACTACCAGGAAATAATTCTAATGTAGATCTTAAAACCATACATAGCAAGTACAAGTCTGTTCTGATGGCTTAAAAACAAGCTGAGCTTTATATGAAATAAAATTATACAGTAGTAGCTCTGGTCTGTGGCCCACAAGCACCACCATGGCAGTGTGTGTATGTTTAATGACCAAAAAATTTTCTTCACTTTTAGGATGCTTAAAATTGCAAAGTGGTAAGTCATTGCAACATTCTCCTTCAGGGGATGGAAAAGGGACAGCACAGCATTACAACACTGTAGTGCTGTCTCTTCCTGTTTGCTGTCATCACTTTGCCCAGTAGGTTACAGGAGCTGAAAGAAGTCTCCTGCAAGCTATGGTGCATATCAGGCTACAAATAACCACTTCTATAAGAGCAAGAGCACACCTGACAGTGAGCAAGTAAACTCAAATGCTTGGATGCTTCTAGAATCCACAGTTAAACACGGCAGCAATCTGAGTACTTAGTTTTGGGAAGTCTGAAAGGATTCTCCACAGACAGCCTCCTTTATTGAGGCATCTCTTTTCTTAGCTGATAGCCAATGACGGGGGAAAATTATTCGGCAAATTACCTCAATTAGTTATCAGTTTTGAAGGCTTCAAGACCTTATTCTTCCCTAGGGTCAGGTCAAGGCACGTGAGCAGATGACAATGTAAGGTTCTGCTCCTGTGCTGACCGCAGCTGTATTGGCTCGTATAACCAACTGTGATTAGAGTGGCTCTATTCAATTACAAGGTTTTCAAAATGAGACACTAAAAGACAAATGCAGAAAGATGTGGCCTGTTCCAGAAGCACAGTATTTGGCCCCAGTGTTCTGGTCTACCACGATACCACTCTAAAATCTTAAGGACTCTATAAAGAGCTTGCATTAGATATCTGGTGTTCAACTATCTCATATTCAACTATCTGATACAAAAAGCGTCACTCAACTTGTTTTCAGTTTTGGCATAACAGCATTTTAGGCAAGGTGAAAAACCACCATATTTTCTCAAACTATCACAATTGCTTTTATTCCATGTGTGGATAAAACTAATAATGAGTGTTCTTCCCTAATATGCAAATACATGAGTTAGTAACACATGCTACAAACAACTATATTAATCCTTTTGCATTTCTTTTGAACTATTATAAAAACATTGCTCAAAACAAAACAGGTCTTATTGCCTTGAGCTGCATCTTGAGTGAATATGCATGATTAATGATTCATTACCTCATGATTTCTTGCTCAGTGAAACTCTAGTAAAAGTAGTATTATATGTAGATCTAGCCATGTGCTCATATAAACTCTAATAGTGAAAGGCACAAACTGAGTGGATCACATTCTATAACCTTTAATGCTCATCCACTTGCACAGCTATTCTAGTTTAATATCTAGTCTAAATCTGCAACTATGTGCTCCTCAACTTTTCTACCTAAACTTTATTCCTTAAAGGAATAAGGGAGTGACTCCAAGAGTTCTGATTAAACGGTGTAACTCACTTTAAGCTGCCTTTGTAGCACAGGGCAGTTTCTGTCTAAGAAACTGCCATGTGTGATTTAATCCAAATCAGTGCATGTGTGCACATGCATTCTTGGCAACTTAAAGGAGACTGAAGTAAAGAGCAATTTAGTAGATGTCATGGTTCTCACCATCTGTCAAATCAGGCTCATGCTACGGTGAGAATTTATGGCTCTCTAAGTTCTCGAACTGATAGTCTGCTGCTGCTTGCAGTTTTGTGAGTTCCAGTGTCCCTTCTGGTGGTAGTGGATTAACTCCAGGTGCTCCTTTGTTCCTCAAAAAGGCACAGAAGTACTCAGGCAGTTGGCACAGTCCACTCTAAACAAGCCTTGACGAGGCAACCTGAATACAGGCCAAGGCAGCTGGAAACAGCACTCTAATTTCATAAATGGTTTTCACTCTGAGAATAGAAAATATGCATATTCATGAGGCTAGTTTGTTATCATGGCTGCCCAATTTGCAAAGGCTTCCTGCTCCATGCAAGGGACAAGAAAGGTCTGGGCAGGAAGGAGAACAGGTGCCTTCTGGGGAGCTGCTGGAGCACAGTAAGGAATGTTGCCACCTTCCAGTCCGGGCCCAGAAATACCATTGATGGTACATGGCTGAAAACTATCTCTGAGGTCTTTGGTAATGGTCTCTCTCTACTCCTGTTCTCTGCAAAGAGTAAACACTGACTTTGGTCCTTCGCCCCTTCCTGCCAGACTGTAAACGGGTCTGTCCTTTCCAATTGTTTTGGAGAGGACAAGGCAAGGATGGCTTTTGTGAGCCATGACTGAAAGCCAGGGGCAGTGGGGTAGAAGGGAACATTATGAAGACTTTCAGATGCACAGGAAGCTATTTCTCTTCGAAGCTTTGGGTAACATCGTGCTCAGCAGACTGCCTGGTACTTCCTGTAGCATCCTGACCAATAAAAATCTGTGCTCTATGCATAATTAACAGAATTAACCTGCTAAATTTGAACAGGAGGTAGGAAAGTAACTCATCCTCCTGTATACATTATTTCTTGGGAGGAAAGTTTTAAAGTTGCTGAAAAAAGTCCTTAGTTTAAAGAACTTATGAGAGTCTATACTCAATAAATTTGGTCCTGAAAGGTTACTTTCTGCTTAGTATGAAAAGTATGTTGCTTGCCCTCAGAGTATGTGAAGTGAACCAAGATGATGGATGAAGTTTTGCACTGAGCAAATTTGCAAAAGCAAAGTATTTATCTGCAGGCATAACTTCTCTCCAGCTCTCTGGTAAGAGCTGCAGTACCAGTCGCTTGCAGTCATAGCTTTTATTGTCATGAGAAAGGCCACCTCAGCATCCCTCACTGAGGTGATTTCTGCAGGGAACAAACAGGCAGAGAGCCAGCCCAAGAGACGGACTGTGAACAAGCTGAGGAAGCTTGTCCCAAGGACATGGAAAACAAATACTACTGAAGTCCACTCTTGCTCTAAGTCTTTCTGTACCCTCCATGGGGTAACTACATATGTGAGGGGATGACTAGTGCGGCAGAGGTCAGAAAGCACTGCTTTTCCTATGAGTAAGTATAGGGGAACTCCAGGCTGTAGAAATACTGAAGAAAAGCTGAAGTCTGCATAGGTGGATCCACAAAGCAGGGGACTGCATAGGGAAAGGAGATAGGAGAGCTTAACCGAAACTGCATCATGGAGAATATTTACACAATGAGGCAATCTGGGACAGAAAAAAATGGAACCATGCCTTGCTGTACACAATCAGCTTCCACATAGGCCTTGGCTTAGCACTCTACCGAAAACTATGCTTTTGCTTAAACAGTTGCCTATTTACGTAGCAGGACATCTTGGAGAATCCTGGCCTTCTGGCTTTTGTGAAATAGTATTTGTATTCTCTAAACAATGTGTTGTGAGGCAGCCTTTCTAACTGCTATATCCAGTGCTAATGCTGTGCTCTGCTTGTATCTGGTGCATGACAATAGCAGGGACTTGCTGTTGACAAATTAAAGCTACAGATGCTGTCTGAGAGACCCCACAAAGAGGGGTCAACTTAGACTAAAACGCCTTCAGGGTGAGATTAAGATGCTTAATACCAAAAGTGGCATTTACCTGACATTGTCATCTTTTAGTTTTCTGGCTGCTTGTTTGGATAACTTAATCTGCAAGTCCAATCTCTGTAGGAAATCTTTGGCAGATAATTCTTCTGGTGCAGTGGGCTGATTGTCAGGCTCTTGAGGACTGGGAGAAGAACTACTTTCTTCCTGAACTGTCACTAGTCCTTCATCACAAGAAGGGGAGCTGTCAACAGTTTCATTCTCAGGAGACTCCAGTGAATTAAGTCCATTGAACAGTAATGGTTTCTCTGATATAACAGGAATATTCAGGGTTTTCCTCAGAAATATACAGTCATTAGTGAACAGTTTATTTGCCCTCTTTATTTGTTCCATCTGAAAAAGATAGGAAAAATGTAAATTATTAGGTTTTGGCGAAGTATAAAGCACTAACTTTCTGAAGTAGTACACACGCTTTAGTTAAAATAAATCTATATTTTCTTCACAGCAGCAGTTATTTCAGGAAAGAATTTGTTTGCATTCAGAATGATTTCTGTGTGTGTGTTTTGTTTTAGCCTTGTTAACATCCTAGCTTTTATGTACACTTGACTCCATAATACTGCCTTTCCAAAGTCTTGCACTACCTAAAGATGCTTTCCTTGAGCAGTCTTCCAGTGTCTACGCAGGTTCACACGAACAGCTTGCCAAAGAACAAAAATTTTATTGCAAAGTACTGTTGATTTGGATTTATATTAGAATAAGGCTCAGAACTGCTAGCAGCTCCTGTAGGTGAACTCTCTGGTAAAAAGCATGCAGAACTCAAACAAGGGGGATAAAGTTACCTTGAGGATTCAACCTGTTGATGCAGATGGCTAAGATGATGAAATGCTTAGATTTAATAATCCCTCTCAAAAACTGAATAGCTAATATCCAGCGCCACCCAGTAAATTATCACTAGTAAGAGAAGCTCACTACTCTTCCAGCTCCCAAAGCTTGGAAGCTGTTTTTAGTTAGGCTCAAAGAGTATAAGGGTGCAAGTCCTCTTCCAAGCCAAGCACCATCTGAAGGGCATAAAGGAAGTTTGACCCGACTTAGTCATGAGACCTCTAATGGCCCTGGTGTAAATGTCAATTATTAAAATCTCTACAAGTTGTCTATCTTGCTGGCTATGAAAAAAGTTTAAAATACTAGCTGGAGCTTGTCTCTAAAAATACAATACAGAAGCTGAAAACTGAGATCCTACTGCAGGGGAGTTGGAAGGTGATGCTTCAATAGCTGATAAATAATGCACTGCACTGGTATTCTCTTTCGTACTTCACTGTAACTCTACCTCTGGTTATTTCTTCCTAAAATACCAGTTCATAGTATTTGGAAGACTGTACCTCTGCACTGATTAACAATAAAAAGGAAAGTACTTGGTTCTAAAAAGAACAGCTCTCAGCCCTGAGCTGCCCTGAGCAGGTTACCTCACATGTGCAATATAACTCCTACAACTCAGTGTGACCGTACATTCATAGGTGTATGGAGAGCAGGATTTAACAAGAGTTTTCTTTTTTTAGGGTTACGAAGACTGAAGTAATGCCTGTTAGCTACAGATCTATCACAGTGAAAGAGCAAAAGCTTTAGCACATGTTTAATATTTTAACTGAAGCTGCACTAACACAAACTGGTGCTGAACTAATTAATCAAAACTGCTTCTACTGATAATGAAATATAGTCCTCTTTTTTCTCCCCTCAAAAGGGATATAGCACTTGCACTGAACCTACAGCACATGATACTAAACATGAATTCCCAGTGTTAATTTAGCCAAAAGGAAGATATAACAAATGCAAAAAAAATGTTGTAAAGATTAATAGCCAGTATCTGGGGGAGAGGATGGAGGGTAGAGGATGAGGCCAAACAAAGCACACTGATCTGTCTCCCCCAACATGGTATTTTTATCTATCCTGAACTGCCTATGCTAAGTCATGCAGGCACTGGACAGGATGTCTCTTGCTACAAAGTAACTCCCAGTGAGGAAAACCACAAGGGAAACTGCTAAAACCAGTAATACTGGAGGCAATGGCAGCCAAAGATAACTCGGATGTTTCCATTACTTCCAGCCAAGGATCCAAGATGCAGGCAGCAAAGGGAATGACTCTTTAGACAAAGTCAATCCTTGTCATTGTGTGAACACACAACATTCTTCATTTTGCTAAAAGCAAATGTGTTTGCACACATTCCTACCCTGGGCCGAAACCCATTAAAACAGAAACACAATGGCTGATTTCACTGAACTTCTCATTGCTCTTAGGGGCATTTCATGTCAGTTTAACCTCTCTCAACTGAAAGCTATAATGATGCAGCTCTGGTTTCTTAAGCAGAATACTTATTAAATCAAATAACCACTGAGACGTTGGGAAAAAACCCCAACACACATATTTTACATAATTAGCAGAGCAAAAGCTTATTAAACTCATGTTATAAACAAAATTTATGGTTCATAACTTTGTACAGGTTTGATCCACAACTTCACTTTAGCTGATAAGGAGTTGTAAATTGCTTAGAAATGACTTTTTTTTCTAGAAAATGACTATTTTAGTCATCTGCTTATATTTTTCACTTATTGCAGTGAGCAAACACACTTCTGAAGAAGAATAACATGGCTAAAACATTTAGGCCAGAGACTTTGTCTATTATGGAAAGTGCTGCTAAGAACAAACAAATCAAACATCCAATGAGCTGCTTCGCCCTCTTAGTGAGCAAAACTTTATTTTAATGGGGACCAATGTAAGTCTAAGACATCATTAATTTTCTGGCCAACAAGAGTCAGTCAAAAGTGGCATAATCTTTCAAAAGAGAAGAGAAATAGACTTTTAACCCTTTTCACAATAAAGACTGAATGCCATTGAAGGTGATGGAAGGCTTTAGTAGATCTTGCACACCAAGAGAAGGAAAAGAAACCACTCCAGTCAGAACCTAATAGTTTGGGACTACACTGTAACTCTTCTATAAAGAGCCCAACTGGAAGGTGCTGTTTGCAGCTGATGTCAAAGTGACACTGACTGTACCAGCACCATGCTCATCATCTGCTTGGCCCCAAGCAATTCTGTGTGTTGGGACTACTGAAGCAGCATATCGGAATATGGGCCCCAAATAAGTGGGAATGTGGTAGGGTAGGTGAGTTCTGCTCCATAGGGAATGGTACTGGACCTGCTGGTAGACTGTATTGGACTCTGCATGTCCAAGGCTGGCATAAGCCTTTCAACACTTTTCACAGAAATAAACTTTCTCTCTCCATAGAATGTAAGCAGAAAAGCAGCAACACTTTCAAATCAGTGGTATGTGTGCCTCACCTCTGGGCCGGTAGGCAGCTCACAATGGAAGAATGTTTAGCCCTGAAGCTACTGGAAGAATTCTTTCTTCTTGTCACAGCCTCTGTGTCAAGCTCAATGCTTCTTTTCAAGCCAAGTTTAATTATACTGAGTTTCTGTTTTAACCTGGAGTGTAGTGGTGAATAGTTGTGTGAGTACAGGTTTATTTAGTGCGAGCAGGTGTGTGTCCTTTGCCCAAGGCCTCCAGACCATGCCGGGAACGCAGTGCTGGCAGTTTCCAGTCCCAGGCGAACTCCAACCCTCCGCCACCAGCACTGCGTGCTGACCCCTCTGGGCAGGCCGTAAGTTCTGATGTCAGCATTTTAAATACTGAAACTAAAACTAACACCATGCCCACACAGTTTTCTGCCCATTGTGTGTAGGAAATGCTCTATGGGACAATTTCCTGCCATCATCTCTCGGCTCTGGGCCCAACATCTGTCCCCGCCGTTCGGGGAGCCAGGCTGTGAAGTGGTGGCTGCCCACGGAGACTGCGGATGCCCCATCCCTGGAGATGCTCAAGGCCAGGCTGGATGGGGCAAGTCTAGTGGAAGGTGTCCCAGCCCACGGCAGGGGTTTGGAACTGGATGATCTTTAAGGTCTCTTGCAACCTAGGCCATTCTCTGGCTCTCAGCGCCGCTCGCGGCCCCGCCGGCGCTCCCTTACCGTGACGCCGTACTTGAGGGCGATGCCCTGCAGCGTGTCCCCGGCGCTCAGCCGGTGCTCCACGTATCGCTCGGCCAGCGGCGCCGCCACGCTCGCCGTGCTGCCGTACGAGCGGGCCTTGGTGCGGGCGAGCCGCTGCGACA